>JAUCNO010000794.1:2801239-2816672 GCA_032353835.1 Enteromius viviparus
AATTTGGGTGCACCTAACTTTTGTGCTGGTGCACCTAAGAAAAAAAGTTAGGCGCACCAGTGCAACCAGTGCAAAAATTTAGTCTAGAGCCCTGGTGTACTTATGATAATGAGTTCTAGGGACAAGTCCAGTGAAACACATATCAACATAAAAGGTTTAGTGTAAGTGGTAGGTTATTTTTAAATGTAGATGAGCATTTAGTGTAACTCAATGGACATTTCATTTCTGAATTGTTGAGATCCGAGAACAAGTATAATAAAGAGATAGCAGTTTTATATTCACTTGCTTTAGTTAAAAGAAACACACTTTTAGCAACCCTCACTGGACGAAATTTCCCTTTGAAAGTGTTGCAAAATCTGCAATGTAATCATTTTGCAAAAAAAGTCACCACTGGTGCATTTTTACAGTGAGGTTGGCTTAGATTTTGAAGAGTATTTTTTTTTGTACTTCTGGAAACGTATTGTTACGGCCTCAATCAACACCTAGATATAGAAACGGAGAAAGACAAAACTGGTCACTAATTTCAAGCTAGTTCGCTGTATGATATCAGAGATGCCTTCCAGAATGTAAACAAGTGTGTCTTTGTATTCATTGGGTGACACAGATAACAGGATTATGTTTTGTCTATGCTAGCTTTGACTAGCCGTGCTCACAGTTTATCTCTGCTGGGGAATGACGTGACCTGTCAACAGGCTTAAATCTTGGGAAAATATGGCGCAGACGAGGAAAGGTATCAGCCAAGGCGTCTGCCATTAAAAACACAAACCCTGAGTAAGATAATGACCTCTATTCACCTTGTGACTGACAGAGCGTCACCCCCACACCTGCTGCACCGTAATCTTGCTAACTGTTAGACGGCATGCATGTATGAACCTGCATCTGCGTAAAGAGTCGGTGAGTGCTTTTGGGCTCTTTTGTACTTGCGTAAGGCCGTAAGTTCTAAGTATACATCCTGTTTCCAAAGCGCACAGCGGGGCTACGCTGACCCCCGAGGGCCACACACGCACATGGAGCTGGCAGGGACAGACACACATCCTGGTCCTGAAACAACAGGTCAGGCAGGCTCGGAGGGAAGAGCACCCTGCCTGTGGCCTGAGCTATTGTGTCACTGTTTATCACCATGGATCGTTGCCCAACACAACATTCGCACATGTCATTGTTCCTACACATTACCCACGCCTTCTCAGTAAATAGAGCAGGGAGTGAATGTGTGTGTGTGAGTGTATGTTTGTTGAGGGAGCTGCTCTGGATTACTGTTATCACTTCTTTGCTATTCACTAATGTTGAATAAGAAATTGTTACCATCTGCCTTTGTGTATACAGACCTATTTCAAGGGTACACATGCTGCAACTGTATATGTACAAGTATGCACAAGGTGTTACTTTTCCTGCTGTATAGTGCTTCTATGTGAGAATGTGTAAACTACGGTTTAAAAAGTATATACCAAGAATTTGGCTAGATCAAGTTTTAAATTTCTTTTTAGCTGAATCACAGCTGAAGTGGGATACATTTAAGTACAATAAACCCTTTATTAATTAACATAATAAACATAATGCCTACATACAGTATGACTTTATTCAAATGTAGAGCTTGCAACATACATTTTTTAAGGATTTTTGGTTTCCAACATTTTTCATAAGAAAGAAACACATACAGGTTTGGAAAAACTTCAGGCTGAGTAAATGATAACAAACAATATATTTTTGGATAAATTAGATGCCTTTATTATCTCTAAGCTTTAGAAAAATCAGTGAAGCTATACACTAACAAAAAGTTAGTAATTACAATTTCTACATCATTTTAAGTAGCATAAACAGTAGGTCAGCTTTTACAGTAACAAGATACTTTTCCAACAATAATCAATGTGTGATGAAACATTGCCAGATTGCTGTTTTAATGTCAGGTTACATTCTACGCTAATCTTTTAAACAAAGCAGCTCAGACAATAATAAAACATGTTCTACCAGTACGTCAGTCGCACTCAATAAGTTCATTTGAATCATTGCTCTTTTGATTTCTACTGTTTGGCATTTTGTGTTAGAGTATTAAGGGGGTTGCACACCAAACATTAAGCGCAATAATCATTTAAATTTGAACACATTGTTTTCTGTGAGCGCAAGAACACCAGTGGCGCAATATCGCATCTGTCCTGAACTGCGCTTCTCGTTCATGTGTGATGAGCTTTAGAGTAAAATTTCTTTGAGTAAGTTAATATTTTACAGATTATACTATAACCCAAATTTAAATCCTTGATATTTTAGTATGGGATAAGTACAGATTGTTTTAAAGCTTTTGTCTGAAATAAAAAACTCATTTACACCTAGGATGGCTTGAGGGTGAGTAAATCATGGGGAAATTTTTATTTTGGGGTGAACTATCCCTTTAATGATGCAGTCTGACAGTTATATTATACAGTTAGTTTCTCCTAAACAGAGATTGTTAATCAACCTTGATATATCATTTGCATTAAGGTTTGAGTTATACATTTATTACCAATTGCATAGTAATAAAGTAGTGTAGAGATGTTACATATCAGCTTCTTGTAATTCTTTACTTATTTTACACATATATTTGGAATATATGTAAAATATTACTGAAAAAATAAGAAAACCTGCAGTTATACATGTATTTATCTACTATGGACTAGGGCTGTGCACCAATTAGTTAAAGGAAATCGAAGAAAGGAACGTTTTTCCACAGCCTTGTTTGCAGAAAAAGCTTTGTTGATTATATTTAAGAACGTCCCACTGATCCAATCTGATTACAGTATTACTGGTTTCAGTAATTTATTGTACAATTACTTATCGGAACTTATTTTAGAGCAACTATTCCCTCGCTAATTATGCTAATGCAGATAGCGGCCACTCTATCACAGTTAATAGGAATTGTACGCAGTAGACCAGAGACTGCAGGCTCATAATGGAGCTGTTTGACAGGCTCACAGCAGGCCCAGTGGAGCAGATAACCGCAGAATTCAAAGCCCCTTTGTGGCGGGCATAACGGGACAGGCCCGTTTCCGGCTAGTGCTGCTCTGATCTCATCAGCCAGCGGACAAAAGATGGGCTCCATGTGCAAGCGGCTAACCACATCACACACTACTCCGGCTTCACTTTACACTAGACAACTCTCTAAATGTACACAATCTCTGATTTAATCCCTTCTCACCCTGTCTTTCCTTCCTTTGTCTAAACCACAAAAACATGCTGTGGCGGGCATAAGGAGTAGATCCTGAGACACACTGACAGGCTTTTGTAACTTGCAGGCTTGTTACGGAGGAGCATATCTGTTGTGACACACATTTGCAAAAGTAGGAACGCAGTCAGTTTAAACGAAACATCCCATTCTGTTGTTCTCAACATTGCGATAGCATGCAATATCAAATCAGACTTAACTCAACTTGAGATAGCCAATCAAACTTAACTCAACTTTGCAAGATCAAGAAAAAAAAAACGGCAACAAGCAGTGGGACGTCAGGACATACCATGAACAAATTCATAAAAACCACTTATGACAGGCGGGAAGTGGTTGGGATGGAGATCCTGCAGTCGTTCTCTTCTGAGGAGGGATTGTTACTTTCCACAACAATAACCTAGCATGGATGTCCACAGAAACCACATCCACAACCCTTTTCTCATGCTCAACATCAATTTTCGCTGACAGCCTGCTCGGTTCAGCCACTCACACACAACAATAAGACTGCCTGGCTGAAGACAGAACAATGGCAGCTTTTAGAAATCAGCTACAACACCTTTGCAATGGCATCAACCCATGACAGTGACTCAAGCTCTGACTCAGCTCAGCTGGTGCCATCTATTGCTCTGTGGAAAACTTTGGGCAGGGACCAGGGAATGTTTCATTAAAGATGGAGACCATCTTTTACACAGGAGGGCTGATGGAAGTGATTATAGACGTATGGGCGTAATTCAACTCCCTTCGGTCTTGGTTCTTAAAATAGTGTGATGGAGGGGGCGACGGGTAGAGCGGATGTGGGAGTTCCTGTGCTCTGATGTGGGGGCTGGGGCCACACGAGCATGGCGGCATGCCCACCCCCTGGGGAGGTAATACGCACATGCCATCCCGCTCAAATAAGGAGACCTGAAAGAAACTTTCAAATGGCTGCATCCTTTAACATCAACTAATTGGGAACAAACTAGTGGAAAATATGGATAAAAAAAGTGTTGTCTATCATGCATGTGTATTGAAGTGCCATTTATGAAAGGTATATATTTTGGTTTTGACAAGCATGCAAGGTAAAAAAAACCCCATATTTTTATAAAATGCATTTATTTGAACTTTATTTGTTCATTGAATGATTCATTTTTCCAAACACCTCCATTTTTTAGGGGAGAACATACTTTTGTTTCTATATGAATCATCAGCTTGGTTTCATTGTTTATTAATAGGTATACAGTAAGTATGTTTTGTTTCCAAGCACAATATACATTTTTGTACTTTTTAATGATACTTAATGTACAATTTGGACGTGCAGTATTACAATGCTTAAAGTCTACTAAACGTTTTTAGCTATACATGGTAAAAGCTTTAGAAATCTTGGCAAGAAATTAGTTTCAGTGTGTTTTCTAATTTTATCAAAAAGCAATTAACATTTTTAGACCCAACCTATCCATTTTATAGCAAACAGACCAACATATGCAAGAAAACTACCAATTTAGTAACAACGTAGCATTTATAGTGACTTATCCCACTCCTACCTCTAAACCTAACCATAACTATATATTAAAAATATGTACAGTATAAAGAAAAATATGTAGATAAGTGCAATCACAATCATTTATTTATTGTAAATATATCAAAAATAGTATCAAAAGTAGTCCAAATAACAATGCATTGGTGGAATACAATAGTTAAGTTGTTAATTACTATTATTCAGATCATTGTCCTCATCCAGTCCGTGAAGGTGTGCATTTCTCACTCAAACAAACCGCGGCAAAATCTTTGACGAAGCACGTGGGAGTCAATGAGCATTTGATTTTTTGTCATAAAGCTACTTGAAGCGGCAATTTTTGTTTCAGAATGGGCACACTGCAAAAAATGCGTTTCTATAGATTTTTGTTTGTCTTTTTTTCCAGCCAGAATATCGAGGAATTCTTAAATCAAGAAGGATTTTCAAGACAAGAAAGTTTTCAGAAAAAAAAGAAAGGTTTTACTTGAAGCAAGCAAAATAATCTGCCAATGGGTTTAAGAACAATAATCTTGTTTTCTGATATAAGATTCATTTTCTTGATCCAAGCAAAAGGTCACTTCATTTTGACTTCTTTTTCTAAAAAAAAAAAAAAGTTTTTACTTTTTCAACAAAAACCTGTGTCTTAGAAAAAAATACATTTCTGGTGTGCATCTTAGGACAAAACTATCACACTTGTCAGTGCAAGTTTCTTTTAATGCAGCTTAGTCATGCATTTTAATCTGAAACTAGGCCAAAGCCTCATCTGTGAAAACAGGGGGGGATAGAATTTTATTGCAAACCTTGCAAACTTTAGCAAAACAGTAACCACTCCAGGCTCAAAAGCACTTATAGTAACCACCTTGTCATCTGAAACCGAGACTAGCAGCAGTAGTCTCTACTAAATGATAGATTGGGACCATTGTGCCTGGTTCCACTACCTGAAAATAAATGTACGCAGTCTGTAATTTGGGCTCATGTTAAAGAACACAAGAAATGTTTTTATAAAGGCCAGTAGTACAGGCAGCCAACTCAAACCAGAGTCGGGTCAGGTAATAATCAGTGTCTTTGACACACATTCAGCCATCTCCATGAGGTTAACCAGGCAAGACTAAATACCCACCAGGAACACAGACAATCAAAGCGATTCAGCAGAGAGCTCAAATCAATCCTTAATTCTGAAAGCAGGGTTAGGTTAAGAATAGACACATTCTCAGCTTTCAGTTAAGTTTAGTGTGGCTGCATTTCCCCTTAAACAAAATTAAACTGAACTGGCTTATACCTGACAAACAAGGCCTAATCTGTGTGGTGCCATTGATAAACAGATATATTCTCCTGCTATCAGCAATAATAGCCAGGTAAATGTCAAAAATATAGTGACAGCATCATTGTCTGTATTATTTAAGCCTGAGCATGCACATCACAAGAGCTTGTATGAGAAGGAAATTCAGAGGCATTGAATTAAATAACCCTTCTCCTGCATCATATGACAGAAAATTATAAGCGAACACTGTAAAGCGTAAACACACAGACAAAGGGTGAAACACAAGGGAGATAATCTAATTTGAGTGTCCTGTGACGTTCGTTTGAATCCCTCTCTCAGTCCTGGGGCCCTCGAGGGTGAGCCTTTCCAGTTGTTTCTAATCACAAGTTTAAGACTCAGCCCCCCCCGATTTAAAGTTGTGTCCTTTGTTTGCACCTATTTGGCAGTCACAGCTTCATCACATGCTTTAGAAGCACTGATCATAATAATCATCATTTTCTATACCAGACAACTTGTGGCTATGTTGCCCTGTCTATGTCACTATAATGAATAGTGAGTGGTGCAGATCCTGGTAGCTTTGGCTAAATAGGAGCATATCAAAATCAGCACTGCTGCGCTCTTATGCAAGAACACCCTGTTGATCACACGACAGGAACATTGACCGGTGTTGCAGCTTATTAAGCACAATCTTAATCTTATAACATTGTTAAGTAAAAAACTCGCCATAACAGATGACGCACTGAAATTTTGGAGAAAGCAGAAGAGTGCCTATGAAGAGTTGCTTCAAGAGAAAAACAGCAGGCAACATTTTATATCCTTAACAAAACAATGCTAACTACACTCTGTAAATGCAATGGGTTTATGAGCAGGCAAACCTCTGCTTAATTTATTTTGCTTGAAGCTAAGTCTTTACCACCCGTAGTTTCGTACAGAGATTTATGGGCGAAACTATTCAACTAATGATATCTGAAAAGTGTGTTGTCCTTAATTTTCATACATAATTTCTCTCTTGCCAATGGAAGACAACTAAACGATTCTAACTAAATGAAACAGAAAGGCATGTAAACTCCAGCCATAAAAATGTATAGCCATGTCAAATGAGTTGCTGCTAAATGAATCAGATAAGTTGTGTAAGAGTCAGGGACTTGCATTCAATATTCAGTCAGGGTTTGTGCTTGACCCCGAATCCCTGAATTCAGCTTTGCCTGAGATCCAGGGGTGTCCACGGCTGGCCAACAAGCTCAGAGTGTGAGGAGCCCTTCGTTTGACCCCTCCTGGGCTCCCCGTACGTGTTTGGATTGGCTCAAAGAGATCCCAGGGAATAGCCGTTAATTCACAGAAGAACGTCTTTTTAATTATTGGAGAATTCTGCAGGAATTGAATAATGAGATCCAAATGCTGGGTGCAGGCAGGAGAGGGTACAAGGGAGAAAGGAGATACGACTCTGTGGCTAGAGCTGACCCCTGACTGGCCCCACACGTGTATGCCTCCAGAAGATTGGCTCCAGGTTGAGTGGGTTACTCTGAGCTGGGACCGAAATCCCAAATAACATTCGGACTAATGGGATCACACTGGTCCTAACGACGTTATCCACTGACACCACTAGAGACCATCCCTTCATGGTGCAGGTCAAGGATCTGGAGTGCAGCAACCTTTGAACTCACACTGATTGGCTTCATGCGAAAACAGCCATGCACAAAGCCAAAAGTCCGACCTTAGGCGACCGCTGAGATCTAATAGTAGTAATTCAATAGCGTTCTGCAGCAGACATACCACAGTGCACTGTCAAATCCGCATACAACATAATACTAGACCGGCCTCATCCATCTTCATTGGATGTGACAGGGAATCATGATTATAATACATGGCATTCCATCTGTGTTCTTACTCCCAAGACACAAGGAAAGTCTAGACAGATAGACCGGACTTACCATCAAAGGCGCATGACTGCAATTTAGAAAAACACCACAAAAGTAAAGTACAACATCCTCCTTTTATCTACATCTGAGGACAACACACTCTCAGTGGACCACCCTAAAAGACAAACTGACCCCTGTGTCTCTGGCTGCTCAGTGCTGGAGTTAGGCCAGACCAAACTATTTGTCCTCCCTCTACGGGACTCATTGCAAAGCACTGGCTCTGCACAGTCAGGCGCCTGAAGACCGTCCGGCAGCCGTTGGCTCAGCAAGAAACAGACTCTTAGATGGGGGTGGGAAGAGCGAGAAGGCCGACACCACGCTCCCAATAAGGCTCAAAACACACTAGAGGATGCAAAGAGCAGACAAGGGTCAGGGGAGCAATAGCCTCATCACCAGCTGGCTGTTGTTTTGGTGATGAGCTCATTCTGGACAAGAGCCAGACAGGCCATGAAGCCTGAGCCGTCCTTATGAAGTCACTACTTAAACACACAGAAACCCTCCTGAGCCAAACGCAGTCACAAATAAGGGTCGAACGCTGACATAAGCCCCCAGTCATGTTACACCAATGACAAAAGTTATGAACAGAACTGAAAGAAAATGTCCTGAGAAGATACAAAAGCATTCTCGGTGTCATTCGCAGGGTGAGGTCATGGCACGGGATGAGGGAGGTCAATCTGAGCATTTTTGGCGCTGCAGGCTTCTGCCAAAGGTTTTAAGGAAATGCCAAGAGAGGGCTGCTATTTTCAGGTTGCATCCGTGCTCTGGAGCCAGATTATGCGGTCTGATGGGCCGGCAGTTTCAAATTTAAAGAAAATTTAGATTTAGAATTTTAAACACTCAGGGAGCAAATACACAACTAAAGCTCTAAAATGCAACTTAATAAACAAAAACACGCAGATCAAGAAGGTCAAGAGGTTCAGCTTTTGTTGAAACCAAACATTAGAATATGGCAATGAAGGAGTTCAGTTCGGTGGTGTACCCAGTGAGACCTAAATCCAACAGGGCACCTTTGGGATGTGGTGAAAGAGCAGAACAGCCAAAGCATATTTCGCAGAAGATTCTTAGCTAATTCAAGCTTGATTTCACATTCCATTGTGTTTCCTAAAATGTCTGACTGCAGTTCATCCTTAAGGGTGCCAGTAACAGTTTAGCTACTGCTTAAAAATATATATGGGGGAAGAAAAATGCACTTCTTCTTTTGTTTTGTTTAAAAGTCTGTTGCCAAATGATGAGATAATTTCATGTCAATATAAAATCAGAAATTTACTTTTTTCTGTAAATTCTTAAAAAGCACCATGAATCCAACTGTTTACAATTATCCCTGCTTTACAGGATGTGTAGCTTCAAGGGGTAGTTCACCCAAAAATGACAATTTTGTCATTAATTACGCAATTCTTCAAGATAACGACTGAACCACTGATGTCACATGGACTATTTTAACAATGTCCTTACTACCTTTGAACATGTCAGTTACATTGCTATCTATGCAAAATCAGAAAGCTCTTGGATTTCATCAAAGATATCTAAACTGGGTTTCTAAAGATGAACAAAGGTCTTACGGGTTTGGAATGACACGAGGGTGAACAGAATCTAGATTTTTGTATGAGCTATATCCCTTTAATATGGTTGTTCTGTCATGACTGTAAGCTTTATCTCCAAACTGAAAACTCACTTGGCTCTGGCCAAGTCTGTAATTAATCTTCTCTGAATTGTTGAAATATTTGGTTAAGACACCGTTAACTCATTGTGAGTTGTGTACACAGAAAGTTCTTGCAGGTGTTCTACATAATGCTCATAAACAGCTGTAATGTAGCATCCACCCGGTAACATTCAATATGACACATCTTAACAAACACATAACAACGGCATTTGAAAATAATATTATATGTGCCTGGAGTATTTATAATTGTTACAGCATCACAAGAACACACAATACATGAGATTCAACACTTCAACAGCATTTAAGTATGTTTCCGGCCTTACTCTTCCTGAAATATCTGACAATCTTGAACACAGTCTTCTGGGAGGAATCTGGTAACTTCAGACAGGGAGTGACAAGGAAATGAGAGGCTAATTGGGGGCAGTCTACTTTATCAGAAGGCAAGCCCACAGATTCAAAGAGGACAAAGATATGAGAAGTCACAGTATTCGTTTACCAGCACGGGATTCAGTAGCTAATCTATTTTAGCATGATAAGATAGAACATATGTGGAATAATGCAAACAAAAACATCCCTGCTCAATCAAACACCAGCAGCAAGGGTGTTATGACACCAGGCATAATGACACTGATCTTAAAGGCACAGTTCACCCAAAAATAAGTTATCTTATATGTTTCAGTAAATGAAGTAAATATCATTAAGTCAAACATGTATGACCGGCAAGAGTAAGAATAGCTGGAAACAATTTACAATAAGGTCTCGTTAGTTGTTAGCCAATGCATTCGCTTAAATAAACAGAAGTGCAAAGGAAGGTGTGAGGACAACACATTGCTTACCTGAAAAAAATAACAATGCAGCTAAAACGTGTCAATTAAACTAATGCATGGCCTCATTAGCTAGCCTAGATTCGACATCAGCCACATGTCAGCAACCGAACCTGACCTCTCAAGTCAATTAGCAAGATGATTTACAGGCATTCCTCCGCACACGCTATATAAAAACGGCCTGCCCATTAACCTGTGGTCTATAAAAGCACACGACTTAGCAATTAGCCCACATTCCCGATGTGATCCAGCAGCCTCCGTCCCCAAATTACTATAATTCCTAACAACAACGTGGCAATTTCTAAGGCAAGGGAGCTCATGCCTCTCAAACTGTTCATTAAGGCTTTTGGAAAGATATAAGGACTGTGGTTTCCTGGAGAATGACCGCATCAGCTGTCATAATCATAATTATAGCATCTCTGCTATTTCTACTGTAATCATATAATTACAACATATCTGCTATTTCAATCATATAATTACATTATTTGGCCATCCTCACAGAAAGATACCTTTTCTGGGGCCCCTATATTTACGAAAATGAAATATCTGCGGATGTCCGCAGATATTTATCTAGAGGCGAGCCACGCGTTTGGCGCTCTTGTTTAAGTCACGGAGTCTGCTAGCTTTGATAGATGGTAACATGATGATGAACGGGCAAGGCTTTCGTATCTATTTTCTTAAAAACATTTCCTGTAGACTCCTATTGCACCACACACGGGGCTTGAGATCTGAAAACATGATCTTTTAGAAACTGAAATCCCTATCTGAAAACAAACAATGGCTCATTGGTATTATAACAGCGCTGTGATGAAATCACGATTCTCTCACAGTTCGCTCAGCTAGTTTTTCATGTTTTTGGAAAATGTATCTCTTTAATAAAGCGCCTCGCGAGATAAAATGTTATTTTCTTCTTTTACTGGCCTTTGAAATGTATTAATGCAGACAGCTGCCATGTTTTATCAAAACAATGAGCTCAGACAAAACTTTCATTCCGTAAACATCTTTTATTTCTGAAATGCC
Organism: Enteromius viviparus; assembly: GCA_032353835.1. Taxonomy (NCBI): domain Eukaryota; kingdom Metazoa; phylum Chordata; class Actinopteri; order Cypriniformes; family Cyprinidae; genus Enteromius; species Enteromius viviparus. Next base: position 2,812,609 of record JAUCNO010000794.1, read on the forward strand.
CTCACATTTTGGATGTGCCTTGCTCCACTCCATTTGGTCTCGAAAGAGCAGCTTCGTTAACGAGAGTCAAGGTCTGTTAACTGCAGACCCTCCACAGCTTCTCTTCGTAAAAATCCTGGTCATTATCACCAAGGACTCGCCAGCCAGTTTGTGGCCAGGAGACGTTAATGAGCACAGCGTGTCATTTCTCTCTCACCAGGTGTTAGGAGCTCCAGGACTCGTGCGCTGGAGTTCCACCTGGGCGTAATTAAATGTCCCACATATTTATAACGATTTTATAAAGGGCCCCACATATGCAGTTACCTAGGGCTGTGTCCAACAGGGCTGAATTTATGACTCACTGTCCAACCCTTATATTTAATGAGATACAGAAGAGATGGTTCCTATTAGAAACTGCTGAAATAAACATAGCAAATTAAAAATTAATGTCCCATGTGGAAATCATCATTTGGGTATGTGCAAGAATATCATTACACACAGGATACACCACAAAAGTGGAACATCTGCTTGTGCTTCGTAAAGCGTTATTGTGAACCCTTTCTTTTTATTATTTAGCATCGCTAGCCATATAAAGTTCAGTTTGTCTTGATTTACCCTGGAAACACAAGACACTCATTATCCAACATGAACAAGAAGATTTCAGTCAACATTAAAAATATGGCAACGCATCAGTGAGCCTGTGAAGTCAACATGACTAAACTTCACAAATGAAGATGTTCATATGATTTCAAGAAATCTGCACTTGTCGTCAGTCTAAGCTACTACATCATGTGACTCAAAAAAGGGAAAGAAAGAGAGTAATAACAGATTTATTTTTTAATATGAGTCAACATTTTGAAAGACTTCTCAATGTTTTTTATGCTCAACCAAGGGTGCATTTATTTTTGTTCAAAAATACAGCATAAAACATTTATATTGTAAAATATTATAACAGGTTAAAATCATTTTAAAACATAATTTAAATATTTTATGTAAAGCTGTATTTTCAGCATAGTTACTCCAGTCACATGATCCTTCAGAAATAATTCATACATACTTGATTACATACATGTACTTCGAGAGTTCATGCTTTCCTCATAATGAATAATAAGCAAATTTGGCGAGCTGTCTGGGGAGCGAGCCGGGAGAACGGTGAACTCCGAACACTAATGGACGAAGCCCTAGCGTGGGCAAGAGTTCGGCATTCGGCTCGTTCACCATCTGCCCCCCCAGGAAAGTCGTGAACTAAAATGGAAAACGGAGGAGAAAGGGTGGAGGAGGGATGCACAAAAGCAGGAAGCGGGGAAATGGAAAGCTTGGAGAATTTATAGTGAAGGGGAAATGACTTGATTGGGTACGAATGAACAAGGGATGATTAGGTAATGGGCTATCAGCTGTGTATGATTCAGCGATCCTCTCGAAATGATGTTATTTTGCAAAAACATTCACTAACATTAACCATTCTTTTTGTTTCTTTTCTTTTTTTGGAGCAAAATACAGTAAAACGGTAAAATCAATTCTTCAGAAGTTATTATAATATGCAGATTTTTTTTACCGTTTTTTTTTAATTACTGTTTTTGTCTCTTTTATATAGAAGCCCATTTCCTCCACTGAATAAAAAAAAAATGGTTATTGGATCTTTTTATCACACAATTCTGCCTTTTTTCCCCTACATATATAAATTCACCCAATATATAAAGTCACCATTGCAATAAAGAAGTCAGAATTGTGTGATATGAACTCACAATTGAGACTTTATATCTTAGAATATAACTTACAATTGTGTGATACAAAAGTCACAATTCTTTTTTTCTCAGAAATGTAAGATATAAACTCTTTTTTTTTAAGTTTTAAAGTCCAATTTTGAGTGAAAAACAAAATATTTGTTCTCAGAATCACAATTCAGACTAACTCTTTATATGTCACAATTCTGACTCCAAGTTGTGAGTTTATCCCTCTCAAAATTCTAAGAAAATAATTCATATATATATATATATTTTTAATTCTGTGGCGGAAACGGGCTTCCATACTTTTACATAAAAGAATTCTCCAAAACTAAATAAATACAATCAATTACTATATATATATGAGACGTACTGTTGAGATGTACTGCTGGCATGATATAAAATGACCCATAACTTCAAATGTACATACCAGCATGATGGAAGGGTGTATTTTAGTGATGTAATCGAATATGATGGTTAAGTGAGATAATGAGGTTTAATTAGACATGCTATACTTGTCGTGGACAAGTCATCTTAAAGAAAAAAGTTGATAAGGCCTCTTCTTGGAATGATGTTTCTGAGACACATGCTGCAAAACTCTGCTCCCTACAAGAGGGCACATTGTTCTCTCCAAAAACACAACTAAATGAAAGTAGATAATAATCAAACTCACAATGCCCGGCAGGAGCAGAGTAGAGAACAAATGTGTTTCACAATGGTACACAAATTTCTTTCTCCTACTACTTGCCATGGCCTTTGTGTGATGTGACAGCTGAACCTGCCGCTTGGTGCAGAGATGAAAGCTGTTATTTATTCATACGTGTACATAACTCTCATAGGTGCTGTTACAATGATGCAGCGGGATGCACTTAGTCATATGAAGAGAACAAGAAGCTTTCCCAGAAGAGGTGAAGTAGTTATGAACAACCAACTGCTTATTCTCAGCAAACACGTATACACATGTCTACACATTCTGGCTATACAGTCAACATGAATCTAAGCAGTTAAAGCTCCTTCCTTGTAAAGACAGCAGGTTCATAGCTTGAACTTTATTAAAACACTATTAAAAGAGAGACTTTAACCTCAGAATAGTGCGGATCACTAGGCGGCAGCTAATCCTATAACAAACAGCTCAGGAGAGAGTGGAAAATGCCCCGTCGCAATATCAGCGTGGATAAGAACGGCCCCCTCCCCATCGGCCTCTTTAAAAGGCCTCCATTGTACGGGAGCCATCGCCATGGCTACTGTCGGCCAACTGTAAGCCTTTCAGAATTATTAGCATTCTTCCTGACTCTCGGCACTGTAGCAGAGCCTCTCGCTATTCCAGAAAACCAGCCAGATAAAAACACACACATCCCAAGATTACTAACAGATCTTTCCATTCTCGCTCCCCTCCAAATTAATTAAATTCGAATTAGAAAAGGCTGAAGTGGAGAAGGTGAAAGCTCATACTAACTAAACATCCAGGGTTTGCGGAAAGTGTAGAGACGGTTATGTTGCCTTTGCACAGAAATGATGGAAGAGACTTTTAACATCGACAGTGTTTAAGAAAAATCAGAATGCGATTTGATAGGGAAAAGTGCAACACATTTTGGCAACACTTTATTTTAAGGTATCATAATACAAAGTAATTACTTAGTAGCCATTTCACCTACATAAAATAAAATGTACTTATCATATAACTAAGTTATGGAACAGTCTGCAAATACAGTTTGTAATCACGTAGATGTAACAGACAGCTGCTGTTACACATGTTACAAACTTTTTACACAGCTACTTACACTTAAGTACAAACTTGATACACTTTATTTTAAGCAGCTTATGCCCATGTAAAATCCTGTAGTGTTATTGTAATTCGAAAGGTATTGGATGTACTTAAGCTATAAACTAATAATTTGCATCAAACTATGGTGCAGCTGGATATGGTGTACAATATACATACACAAAGTACACTTAAGTAAAATCTTAAAACGCTTTATTTGCAGTAGCTTATGCGTGTGAAATATACTGTAATTTGAATGTACTGTACTTATTACATCTATTTAAGCTGTGTACTATGAGTTAAATCAAACTAAGGTGCAGCTAGATAAGGTTTACAGTATAGATTCACATAAAGTACACTTAAGTACAATCTGAAAACAAACTGTATGTACAAACTTAGTTACATGGCGAGTACATTTTGTTTTTATGTAAGCACAATGACTACTACTAAGTAATTACTAGGTAATTACCCTGTATTATGACACCTTAAAATAAAGTGTTACCAATACTTCTTATTTCTTTGCAACCCAGTCTCATACAAAAACGTACCCTGACTACGTTGGTCCAAAGTGCAAAATGTAGCGGTGTTACAATAATGGC
>JAUCNO010000794.1:2829894-2852478 GCA_032353835.1 Enteromius viviparus
GACCCTGTCCTGCTTCACTTTGAATAAACTGTTGCATATGAACCCGCACGCCTCACGTCCTCATTCTCATAACAGTTTTATTCGCAATTGTAGATACTTATCATCTGTTATTATGGGTTTTAAAAGGTGCGTAGTTTGGTTTTGGAAGGTCATGCAAGGTCAAAAACACTTTCATTTTCTAATATGCGTTATTTGCAACTTTTTCGATCAACGACAATTTCATTTAAAGGCCTGTTTGTGATCTTTTAAGATTGAATTTGAATTTGCAACAGGGCTTAGCTTAGTTAAATTAAGATATTTAAGCAACTTTTACAAAAATGCCTTATAAGAAAATATTACAGGTGTGCATCGTGTTTTAAGATACGTCAAAGCAAGATATTTTCATCTGAGACAGCTCAAACACGCAATTTAGTCTGGGACTAGCCTAAGCCTCGTCTGTGAAACCGGGAGAAAGTGTCTTATTTGGTGGAAAATAGTTGCCTCGAAACGCTAGATGTGCATTTGTTGCATTACAAATGATGCAGATTTCCTCACTCCTTTAATAGATTATCCAGCATGTGACATTTCCATCAGTTAGTTACAATTGTATTTCAGTGCCGGTATGGGACTGCTAAGAGCACCTAAGCTGAACACAACACTGAACCGAATATGATTGAAAACTCTGTAACATCCCCACTAGCGCACATCACTTTACAGCAAAACAAATGTGCCTGCACTTCTGTCGCATCTGTCTAGTACTGTATATTCATCATAAATAGAGCAAAAAATGTTCAGAGAGCAGCCGAGCGACAGTGGAAATGCACATGTAATGGTTGAAACAGCTGGGCAACTAATGGCAGCAGATTATGTGGCTCACTGTGAGCTGCAACCTATGACGCTGGCATTACTTTTAACACAAGCAGAGGTGGTGTATTAATATCCACAACTTTTCTTTTCTTTTCTTTTTGGATGAATGATGAGGGATGTTAGCTCTAAAAGGATAGTTCCATTTTTCCGGCAATATTTACTTAGCTATTTTCGATCCTTAAAAAAAAAACAGTTCACTCCAAAAAATGTGCTTCCTCTCTGTCCAGTGAAGAACTGCATCACTTGCTCAGTAATGGTTTCTCTGCAGTGAATGGGTGCCGTCAGAATGAAACTGATTTAAAAAAAATTAAAAATTGAACCATTGCTACTTGCTAGAATATAATCCATAATATTGCTTTAACCATTGTTAAAAGGCATCTCATCTGAATCAGCAATAATATATATATATATATATATATATATATATAATTATTATTTTTTACGAGCATGTAGCTTTTTCGTTCACAAAATATGAATTTTTGGACTGAAGATGTGTGCATTATACTAAAGTCTTTTTCTGACGGCACCCATTCACCATAGAGGATCCATTACTGATGCAGTTGTACATTTCTCTAAATCTGTCCTGATGAAGAAACCAACACATCTGCATTGTGCATGCTCTGAATAGACATTCAGCACGTTTCTGTTTTTGGCTGAGCTTTCTCTTTCCTGTCATCGGTATGGTATCATTGCTTTGTAGGGAAAAAGCATTTACAATGCAACTTTAGCATATATATCTGTTTAAACCACACCAGCGTTTTCATAGATTGCCAGTGATTTCCAGGCTCATACGATCGCACCAAACATTCTGAGCAGGAGCAAGCATGCCTTGACGGCAGCGCATCCCATAATGAGCGCACTGCCCAATCAATGCGCAGCGCTGCCCCTCAGCAAAGTACCTGCTGACCTATGCAAAATCCACATGACCATAACAATGCCCTCAAGTCCATGCACAAGACTAATATCCATGCAGTTTACGTGCTGTCGCAATCCAATGTAAGCCCTCTATCAACTCTCCCAACTCCCGGATGATGTGCTATTAGACATTATAGATGCTGTGACCTCATTATAAACAGTCCAAACCACTGTATTTTTAACGACCTGGCAGGGATGAGTCTTGTGTGCGGCCCAGTATACAGTAGAAGCCACAGGTGGTGTGTTATTGTGCATATAAATGTCGTCTCCATGCCAAATGGTGCGTGTGTTATTTGTGTGTTCCTGGTTATCTACTGCACACTTTTTAAAATAAAAATACATTTAAATAAATACCAAAATAAATGAATTAATAAGACAATTGTTCAAAGTGATGGATCCACAAATATTAAGCAGCACAACTGTTTTAAAAAAAAAGTGACAACAATGTATTCAAATAAAAAAAAAAAAAGCATTACATTAATTTGAAGCATTACATCATTTTTTATTATAATTGTTTCTAGCTTTTCGTATCTATTATTCCTAATTGAATTACATTGATCAAATTCCTTTAGCTATGGTTAGTAAAAAAATCGAATGACTTTTCATCAAACTGGCGGAGTTGGGTTGCAAATGATGCAATTGATTGAACGCCAACAAATGCATGCCCTGTTAAAACCAGCGGATACACTGCCCAGTGGCTTTACAACTACTTAAACATTCTATTTGCCCAGTCACAGTCTCTGCTGGCACCCAGGTGCAAATAAAACACTTGGCATTCAAGCACCTCGGAATTTTTTGTTAAAATGAGTCATCCTTCTTTTCCCATGGATTCTTGTTTTCACGCTGCCTTGATTTCTTCCAAAGATTGCTTATATCGATCGTCTGAATTAATGTAGTTTCAGCTTAAACAGAGGGTCATGCGGCTATGCAGAGCTCGACGTGGTGATGAACTCTAATGCTTTGAAGGTACAATATCGACCGGGGTATCCGCACTCTTTATTCGGTTATTTGTCTGAGAAAGGGATTGATTCTTCGAGCGTGATGTTGCGTTCTCGTGTGTAGGTGGGTGTGCGCATGTAAATGAGTGTGTAGGTGTGTGTTTGTGCCAATCTTGTTTGGTGATTGCATCTGTTAAACACTGCAATCTTTTCTATTTTAGAGGCAACCAATTTAGAATAAGGCACCTTCACACTTGTATAATCACCCTCAGCTAAATTGCAAACACACACACAAGTCAAAAAGCACGATTTCTCACACGTAGTCGCTCGCGCACAGAAATTTTGCCGTAAAATGGGCTGACACATGAGTCACTGATCCCACGTCCCGTAAAGGGAGCTCTGTCAGACTGCCGCGTCTCTGAGTGGGACAGGAAACCCAGTTGTGGAACTAATTAGCTTTGCTTAACTGGGGATGGATATGGATTGCTCCTGACAGCTGTCTGCTCTCATTCATTTGTGGAAGAGACACGTTTGTTTGGAGATGCTTGTTTTCTCTTTCGGAGCTTAGAACACAGCGAGAGTCGTTTTTCGGAGCTGGGGCCGGTGCGTACGGATGTCATAATGCGCAGGGACCAACGGATAAGGTCGGCAGTGTGGGGGCCTGTCGGATGTTTCCGATTCGCTCTGACTAGTGTTGGGCATGTTTTTTTTTTTTTCAGTACTGCTGCCAAATCAATACTTTTAAAAATGGTTCCGCTGCCTAAACAGTGCTTGAACTGTTACTTATACTTACTTTTGATGAAGCAATAAAAAATCTGTCCATTAGCAGTATAAGCACATGATGTCTGTTTCATTCATACTAGACACCAGAGGGCGCCCTCGCACATAAAATCCATGTTTATCCAGTCATAGAAGTAGCGTTACTCATAGCGGTCAGCGGAGCTGTCGTAAATAGAAGGGATAAACATTTTGCTTTGGTTTTAAGTCAGAATGTGACAACAGCAACTCGCGTGACTACAAAGATTTGTTGCGTTTGTGTTATTAAAGGTGTCTGAGTTCACATGCATTTTTCACGTGCGGTGCTGGTGATGATCCTTCTTACAGTACGAGAGAACCAGATGACAAATATTTCAATCGATCACGCAGGCATGGCACCGAAATCTGCGTCCTGATTCGGTTCTAGTGCAGACCGGTTCCATATTGGTTCCTGGTTTCGGTACCCTAGCTATCACACTCCTAACCCAATCCCAAACCTTTCCTTTCAGCCGTGCATACACCTGTCTTTGCACCTGTGCTGCATTGTGCATCAATGCTGCGGTGCATAGACCCACCCAGCATGTGTTCTTAGATTCCTCTTCCTCTGCACTTAAACGTCCTTGTGTATAAATAGCAATCAACCTGACCCTCGTGCACCCAGATATCGAGCCTTTTCAGGGCAGTAAGCTTTTGTGCTGAATCCCTCGCTGGCGGGGAATTGGGTGGAGGAGGGGGGAAGCGGAGGCAGATTCCAGCTGCACCAGGGCTTGATGGGATTTATGACCCATCCTGAGCTTTTCCCTCCGCTGGCGCCTTTCCCATTGGCTAGAATTAACAAGCAAGGGAAAGGAAAAACAAACAAACAAACAAATTACAGGGGAACAAACCGAGGAGGTAATAAGCATGTCGGGACATGCAAAGCTTGCCGTACGTGCTCGGGCAGATGGGGGAGGGTGGAAAAAGGCCCGCTGGCGTAGCAGAACATCTCCACCCCTCTATTCTCTTCCGATTCATCCCTGTCCTGCACTTTTCTCGCTCTATCCCTTCATCCGGTGGTTCACGTGGGCAGTGGGAGACAGATGGGCAGATGATGGAGCTGACGTGATAGACAGCAGGCTGATGGATGGGCGTCGGGCTGATACGGGATTAATGCATAGCAGAGGCCGCGGCTGCCCAACGGAGGCCTTGCTGATAGATAGATAAAACAGACGAGCGGATAAACAAGAGAGCACTAATCCACGCCCCCTTGATGGACAGAAAATCAAAGACAAGGGAAGGAGTGGCGAACGGAAAGGTGGATTTTTGCAGTCGAATGCAGCCCGGGCAGATAACAGACAGCGGAAAGAGGCGAGAAGTGGATATGAGAGGCAGAGGAAGAGTGGGAGACTTAGAGGTAGAGGTGTTGGAGGTTTTTGATGGACCTCCAATTTATGTTTTAGGGTGGAGGCAAATGTGCAAACTGCTGTCTGGCGAATTAAGTTGACTTCTAACCCAAGAATGGGCACTTACTGCTGTTAAACATTTAGGGGGACTGGAGGTGGAGGTTTTTAATGGACCTTGAGTTCATGTTTTCGGGTGGAGGCAGATGGGTGGCAAATTCTGTTGACTTCTAACTCTCAAGTACTTATCGCCATTAAATGTGGACTGCATTTAAATATTAAGCTGAGGGCTAAGATTTGAGGTGGCTAAAATTTGTACGACCTCACTCATACGAATTCACGTTTTTGGCTAAAATGTACAGATTTGTATGAATGATCACCCCTAAAACCTAGCCATCACTTGTAAAATTGTACGAATTTGTACAAATTGGCAGAAATGTTCCACCTCGTAAGAACTGGCTGTGAGAATGTGTAGTTATAATCAGTAGGCAAAATTCATCTTTCTTTATGTTATAGTAGGGTTATTCTGTTTAAAACCCCTTCTATTTTCCTTTTCTTTTTTTTTGGCAAATTACATACAAGTCGGAAATGTTCTTAGAGGTACAGTACTGTTCCAATGGCCAGCTCTTCAGAGGATTCTTGAAGCTAAAATTGACTTTCTCTATATGCTTTATTTAACATTCACAGCTCAGCATAGCCGCAAGTGAATGGTTTGGGACAGATTTAAAGTCATGTTGGTTGGGTGCCAGCTGACACAGGGTTTCGTTTTTTGTTTTTCTCTTGCAAAGGACCTCTTTCTTGAAATATAAAGCTAGGCAGCCTATATATTTCAAGATTGATTTTATACTTGGTGAGAAAAACTGAAAGTGCGAAGGAGACAAAACATTGTCTATTCAACTACTAAATAGATACAAATATGAAAAGTAAAATAATAATATTGTAACAAGAATGTTACTAATTTATAAAGTAAAATGCGGCTGTGTTTTCCATGCTTTAGAACTTTATTTTAGGGTAACATGTTTCTCCCACGTATTTCACAGCAGCTACAATTTGTTCACGTATATTAGCCTGTTGACCAACAACAGAAGGATACTTGGTTTGAAAATGACTCCTACATGAACACTACACTATTGACACTAGACCTTTATTTTATAAACTACATTTTGCCTAATTTTGCTAGTAACCTCAACTCCTCCGGAGGTCCTGGACCCCAGCTTGAAAATCCCTGAGCTGAGCGGCTGCCTTTGAGACGGATGAGAACGTTAACGGATATCTTTCTCCCAGTATTACAGAGCGGATGGATTTTTAGAGGAGGTCAGTAGTTGGAGCGCAGGTGAGGCCAGAGGGAATGATGAGCCGGTCGGTATTGGAAATGCATGTCGGATGTAGGAGGTGTAGCGGCGGTGGACAGGAAAGAGCTGCGCGAGGGTTAAATGCAGGAGGAAGCTGTCTCCAGAATGATATTGAGCGATAAGCTTTCTCTCACTTCCAAGTTGCAGGGGACCCCAGAGGGGCCGCAATCGATCTCTGTTTGCTTAGAACCCACTACTGTGTCACCCGACGAGCGCACACACACCAAACCAGCCAACAAGCTTTTAGCCTTTATTTATCTGGCCTCTGATTTTGGCTGAATGAATGACAACCTGATTAACACTTAAAGGTCCTCGTAAATCTTTCATTGGAGCGGAGAGGGAGCCGCACACATGCGGAGCGTCTCGGTGTGGAGTTACGGAGCAGCAGCGAGGCGGTAAGGTGAATGATTGTGTCGATTAACGAGATGGCGGGACAGAGAATGCCCGGTTTAAAGAGTACGAGCGAATGAGGGAAGGACAGAGGGAGAGAAATGAGCGAGCGAGCGGGGAAGCAAAGGGAGAGCAAGTGGGCGAGTAATGGAGGTTAGTGATGGGAGTGTTGACAGGGAGTGTCAGCCCTAACCACAATGACCTGGCGACGGCCGCCGCATGCAAAATTGGGTGAATTTGAGTGTGAGGCCGAACGTGAAGCGCATGTGAAATGAGACATGAATTCGAAGTAAGATGTGAAGGGAATGGAAATCAGGAGACCAAAGGGGTTGGATGTTTTTCAGAATGTCTTTTTTGTCCTTTTCAACCCCATCTGCTTTTAAGGATGCTTTATGAAAGCACGGCCGATGATGGAAACATCGAAAGCGTAGCTAAATTAAATTAGAGACCGACTGCTTTAAATACAATGCATAAATAAAAGGAGGCCTATATTTGTTGTTCGCTGTTGCGCTGCTTTCATGATAATGAGGAACGTTTCCTCCTCAAATTACAATTAATACCATGTATCTGGACATTTGGACATGTCTCGATGATGATTAGTCATTACAGTATTAAAAAAAATTTATATCGATTATGTACATTTGAAAGAATTACTGTACATCAATTAATATGTGCAAATATTCATTTTAATATATATATTTAATATATCTCGCTTTGCATTAAAGTTGCATTGTGAATCATAAGGTTGAGAGTTAAATTGATTCATAATTCACTTTTTATTAAGTAATTGACGCTTGCTAAATGAAAGCAATCCAGTTTAGTTGAATTCATATACATATGGCCCAACAATGCATATTAAATTATTTTTAGACTGTTTATTAATTTAAAATGTTGTTGCCAATTCTTCTTTTAGATACTTATATTACCTCAAGGCCACAAATGCAAATAAATAGACTTGATCTAGCTTAAACTATTTTTTGCATACCAGCTAAAAAGTGATTCCAGTAAAGCAGAAGTGTTTAATTTGAATAATTAATCTATGCAGTGACGTTGTGTGGCGGTTGTGGTCATACACAGCTGTATGAATTATATTTCATTAGGTTTTGAGTAGGTTTCCAGAGAAAATACAGTGGAAGACTTTGTTGAAATGGAGGTCCAAATTAAACTCCATTAAATGATAATCCTAATGTTAATATTTTGAAGAGAATACTTGGCGCCGTAAGTGGGAACCATTTTGTAGCAGATGAGAGTATTTATTCTCACCGGGGAAAAGGCTCAGTCTCTGCCAGTCCTCTATTAGAGAGAAGCTGTTACTATGGAGGGGGAAGACAATTTATTCTGTTCCCCACAGCCCAGCCCCCATGGGACAATGTACGCCTACCTCGCCTCTCGACGCCCACTGAGCATGGATGACATGGACAACCTTCCACAGCCTGTCCTGGAGCTTGCGCCACACCGAAAAACCACCTCCATCATCACTTTCTGTCTGTTCTGACCTGACGGTCAAGTATTAAGAGTGGTCCCCAAACGATTAGGAGAGATTGGAAGGGATTTCTGGTTGTCCCTGCCATCCGTCTCTCCCGGGACAGGAATTATAAGGAATTTTTAGATCCACTTAACGACTGTAGTACCTTAGCAATTCTCACCATCCATCCATTCTCCAACTTCCTGTCCTACTGTATGCATTTTGGGCCAAAGGCAGAGAAACACCACGGTCAGATCACAATACTAATAAAAAAAAAAAAACACTAAATAATATATTATACATAAAATTCATTTTAATTCCTATACAATAGAACTGGATTAGCATCTCTGCAACCTGTTAAATATTATATATATAATATCTAGTGGTCCCCAATATATATATATATATATATATATATGCATATGCCCAATTTATTTTATTATTATAATATTTAAAATAATAATAATAAAATATAAATTTTATATATATTTCTTTTTTATTAAAACAAAACCTGTAAGTATAATCTTGAATTGTTTTAGAGAGACATTTTGACTCTAAAGAATGGTCATTAGTTTGGTTATAATACAAGTGTTTACTTCTGCATGCAAGCATCTATTTTTTATAGAAGATTACAAGCGCTCAAGAACCATTAACGGAGCCCAACGTCATGAATAATCTGGTTCCAGTATTTTTATTAAAATGAAACTGATTCCCAGCCCTTCTTCTCCCTGTCTCGTCTCATTTATCCTCTCCACCGCTCTTGCTAAAGCATTCTCGTCTGACCCTACGGCTCCTTCTGCCCTCCCAGGCTCCGTGCTCCATTATTTACATGCTATCCAGTTTCTCCATTGATTCCCGCAATGTAACAATTGAGACAGATTTGCCCGACTGTCACAATAGCAGTGGGATTCGGCAGAGTTTGTAAATGGGATTAGGCTTAAATGGAATTTAATTTTCACCGTTGCTGTCTCCAAAGCCTGTCTGCCACCCAGACACCATGACGCTTTACACGCCGCAGCTTGCGCATGTGTGTCTGCGTCTGCGCGTGTGCGCGCGTGTGTGCATCGCAGCAGTGCCGGTGTGTGTCTGATTAGTAATTTCTACAGGGACCCTAATTCTGATTGTTTTTGTTTCTCATTGTTCTTTGCACACGGCGGTTTATTTGGCAGGGCTCCTGTAATGTGATGCAGGTGTGTAGCTCCTTCATTTGTCCCCTGCTCTATTTGCTCAGCTCGCATTGTGTCGACGTGCGTTCGCCCGCAATCTGATTGGTCATTTTTGTGTGATATTTTTTTTTTTCAGGTCATTCTATTAAGCAGCAGCCTGCCAAACTCAGAGCTCTACAACAATGGATCACGCGTTGCATTCAAAAGCAGCTAGATGGAGCGCAACAGAATGGTAAAGAACACAGTGTTCACGAGATGTGATTTTGGAGGTTTAACTACTTTTAAACTTCATGACGCGGCTGAAAACTTGGCAGTCTTTGCATGAGATGCTAAGAAACTGTCTCTTTAAATTAACAGCCAAATACATCTTTCGGATTCAGTAGCACAGTGGATTGTGGATGCTAGGCCCCTGATTATATAGAAAAGTAGCAAAATATTAATGAATAAATGAAATAATGATACTAATAATGATTGACAAAATAGATTTGAAACTTTTTTATTGTTTAATAGTATCTTATACCCACCAAGGCTGCATTTTTTTATTTCTAATGCAGTAATGTTGTGTAATATTATTACAGTTGAAAGATAATTGTTTTCTATTGTAATATATTTGAAAATTGTATTTATTTATTTATGTAAAAGCTGTATTTTCAACATCATTACTTGGTAACACTTTATTTTACGGTTACACATATTAGTTGCTTATTACCATGCATATTACTACAATATTAGTCATTTATTAGCATATATTAATGCCTTATTCAATGCCCAATGCCTAAACTTAACAACTATTAACTATTACTGAGCAGCAAATTAAGAATTTATTGAGGAAAATAGTTGTAGTTAATAGTTACCAAGTGTTACCTAAAGTGTTACAAATGTTGCAATTTAGAAATATAAGAAATAAGCAATTTTTTTTTTTGGTTGAGCCTTTTCTGCAGTTCAGATTTTGTTTTAATAAAATAAATGAATAAATAAAAGCATTTCTGGCAAATAGATATAGTAACTTAATATAAAAGCACACTTAATCCAGGTATTGCCCAAAAATTCCCAAGGCCACTGACACAGTGTAATCGTTTTACACTTTATCTTGCTATTATTTTGCAAGACATAGTCCTTTTTATCTCATCACATTCAATTTAGACTGCAAACTCAGGTTCAGCAGCCGTCTAGCTTAAAAAACAGCAAATACAATGAATTCACGGAAAACGTATACGGGTTGACAAATTCCATTTTAACCAGAGTATCGCCCACCCCTTGGCCAGTCAAATAAAACTGACAGTCTTTACAGAGGAGATGTTTGTCCGTACCCACTTGTATCAAGGATGTGCAAAGCAACCATCTAGAAGGGATCGATGGGTAAACTTTGAGTTGGACTGCTGGCCTGGCAGTCAGATGAAATGGATAAGTGAATGAATGAGTAAACAGATAAGTGAATAACTGCTGTCGAAGTGTGAATCGATGCATATGGATCCAGTTCCTGGGTCCTGCTGGGCTGCGGATGAAATGAATGTGGAGTGACGCTGCTTTTCAGAGATGACTTGAGCTGTATGGATTCTTTCTGAGCGCGTATGTGTGTGTTAGCGCAGATCTGGATGAAACAGACACACTGGAAGTTGCTTGAACAGCCATTGTGCACGTCCACCATCCATCTGCATTGTGAATGCGGTGGGCCCCATTTACCCTGCTCTTTTTCTTCACTTTCTTGCCCAAATGTGATCAATAAGTGAATTAATGTGCAAGGGACGAGGCGGTGCATGTGGTACTGGCCTTGGCAGCCAGCAAAGCCCCCTTCCCCCCCTTCCTCCGCAGCCAGACCAAGTGCAACCGAGTACACAGAGACCAGGAAATAAGAGCGTTCATTAATAATGAATACATTACAGTGCCAAATTGGAACGCATTCAGCTTTTAAAATTCCCCTTTCTCTCTCTCTCTCTCTCTTGCTCTCGCCTTTTTTGTTTTATAACCAGCCAAATTAATTATGGTAATTATTAGTCAATAGGTAGTGGTGACTGGATAGAAGGAGAGTGGACACTTAGCTGCGGACAGGGGGTCTGGAGCTTTGTGTTTAATGCTGGCGGGGGGTGTCTGAGTAGGACAAGGAGGAAAAACAGAAGTGCAGGATTGGACACAGGTGTGGGGAGACGGGTAATGTCAGACAGATTGCATATTGCACACGTCAAATGGCAAGAACTGAAAGAAATTGCCAGTTCTTGTTGTAACTGACTGGCGCTATTCAACTTTCATGAGTCGGTGGGTCTGGAAAGTTTGGTGGACTTACTTCCAAAAACATTAGCAGAATGAATATCTGTGCACATGTTTTATAAAATCTATTCTAAATTGTTTTACAATTGATTCACGCAGACGAGTGAGAGCAAATGAGGGCTGTTGGGAAAGAAATAATTACTGTTAGTGGCATCAAATCTTCAAAAGAGTCTCAGTATTTTAATCTATTCTATTCTATTCTATTCTATTCTATTCTATTCTATTCTATTCTATTCACTGGCCCCAAAAAAGAACAGTGCATTTGCTGAACAAAATTATAAAAAAATACAAATAATTAAAATAGTGTACATAATATAATGCAAATCATTACAGACTGGTTTGTAGTTTTCTCACACATTCTCACACATGTGACTACTTCAATCAGCAGAATTCGCAACAACAATTTAGCCTGCGTCATTGAAAGCCAAACTTTTTTTTTTTACATGGCATAAAAATATATGTCCGATAGGCAAAGAATAATGAACATTGAGTGAATTTTGCGTGACGGTGACGCAGTGGCCTGAATGGGTGAATGACAGCACAGCCAACCAGCACTGGGCAGATTTTGGGTGGAACAAGTCGGAAAGTGGACCAGACTTTATGTGTTACATTTGGTTACATGAGCTCAAATGATGAATGAGATGATTCACAAAGAGAAAGTGTACACTAAAGTCCCTCAGTGTCCCGGCGGCGGTGATAACAGCAGGGTGTCCCACACGTGAGGCTGAGAGAGAGACAGCTGTAAGACGAAGAGGCGGAGAGGTGATTTGTGTGAGTATTGTATTTCTGTAATCTCTTCTGATCACATCAGCCACAGCCAATAATGCAACACTGAGCCAAATGTCACGCTGCTCTTTCTTCCTCTAGCACGTCTCGCTCTCTTTCTCTCGCTTTCTCACATGACTTTTTCCTTTTTGCTGCAGTGGGGAGTGAGCCCTGCTGCAGAGGTTTTTGGAACGAGTCAAAGCAGTGAAAGAAAGCGAGGCTGGGTGGGACTCTTCAGAAAAGTGTGACTGCACGTCTCGTCTGATGCAGGTTGACGGGTTGCGATGTTCACAAACACACAGTCTCTCTCTCGCTCTCACACACTTGAGGTTGGCATGCTTTGTGGCGTTTGGCGCTGGGAAATGAAGTCTAACCAGTGTGGCATCTGTCCCCGCTGCAGGAGAGTCCCGCCTCTCCACCCACACGTGACCCCGCCCACCCCGCATCTATTCGCACGGCTGCCTCGGGATGAACCACCGCAAACCCTCTCCCACCCCTCTCCCACACTCTGGTGTTTCATCTCATCCTGCCACCACCCACCACATGCCACTCTCAAATATTCATACCCACAACCACATTTCTCTGCTTTTCCACCATTTTGTTCAGGGAGGAAACATTTATTACATATTTTTTTCGTGATACACTCAAAGCATGTGACTCTGGAGGAACAGCACCTGGCATGCACATAAACCAACAATTACGATTTAGAGGGAGGAAATATTTTAGACTTAATATGGTGTTATAACAATATGATACTCATTGTATGACATTTTTCTGACAGATATTTGCATAGACCAATCATTAAAGTAGGCGAAAAATTGTCCATGTGTCCTAATTCATAGCATTCATAAAACAAAGTACAAGGATGTCTTACGACCTCTGGTGCGGTTCATGCTACATAGGGTGGAATCCATACTATCCCATGAGGCCATGGGAGAGGAGTTGCAAATGGCAGTGAAGGAACACAATAGGAACACAAAAGGAACACACTGATACCACAGATCTATGAAATAGATGAGTACGTATATATGTAGTCAACTATATAGCATTATTTGCTATACATATGCAATGACTGACATGGTTTGTTGACCTGGGGTTCCCAGTTTGAACGTTCTCGTTTCTATTCTGTTTTCTAGGTGTGAGGTAAATGATCCATTATCACTTTTTACTTCAGCCATTAAAATCATGCATTGTGATTATTTAAACCAAAATTTAAAAAGTAAAGTAAAAAAAAAGATCACTATATTATTTTCCATGCTAATCAGAGTTTGTCTTTATCACTTCTTAAAACTCAACAACCGAAATAGTTTGAAATACGGCACTCATTTTATGTAACTCTTATGAAACTGTGGCAGATATTTTCATTCATTGACAACATAATTGCAGCACGCACATAATAAACCACATTTTATTATACGTTGGTTGGGCCCTGCTGAAAAAGCAAGCATACCTGTATGCTGGTTAGGTATGTTTTGATGATGGGATGCTGGTTTAAGCTGGTTTATGCCGGTCCTTTGCTGGTTTAAGATGGTCTTTTTGCTGGTTTAAGATGGTCTAAAACATGTTTTTTTTAGCATGGGGTGCTAATATAGTTAACGCTCTTAGTGTAAACCAGCCTTAACGGTGTTAAAAACACAGGTCTACTGCTTACTACCTTGACCAGCAATTAAAAATGAGCAGCAGGTTAATCTGTTGAGTACACGCGTGCTCAAAATACCCACAATGCACCCTGTCTGAATATGAGAGATGCTTAATTCCTCGCCGAAGCCGAGAAAAGCCTCCAGACGGTCCTAAATATAAACTCTCGCTCTCAGTCCCCTCTCTCTGTTGTCTCAATGAGTCCTGTTCTGTCGTTTCTCTAATAGGGACACGCTGATGCACGCATTGAAATCAGAGACAGGAAATGAGAGTGAGCTAGCTGGTACACATGCTAACATGCACGCCGCTGTGGTGCTCACGCACACGAAACCTCTGGCAGCTAAATACCCTCATCTTTTCATGTGAGCGCACACACACACACACATACACACATACACACTAATAGTGCACCAAAGCCCCGAGTGGGAAATGAGAATTGGCTTGCAGGCAGAGCAGCTCTAATATGCATCTCTGTGTCTGTATGCCACCGGCTGTATTCACATCCATAACGGAAAGAGAGCAGATGCCTGGGTCTCTCTCCAATGCCCTCTCCTCCTCTTCCTCCCCTCTGTTTTACCCACACTTCCTCTGACTATCCCCCCTATTCTATTTTCTCTCTTCTTCTCCCTTGGTTCTCTTTCTGTCACTCCTTTCTCCACATGTAGGCCGTATATTAGCCCAGGGCCTCAATTTCTCTCCCACGTCTCTCTCCCCACCCTTCCCTCTCCAGTGCGTTATCTCACAGGGCCAGGCTTACCGTTAGCACGCAGGCCCGAGCAGGAGTGAGGAAGTCAGGTGTAAGTCGCGTCAAAATAAAACAGCTAGAGTAAATGACTTTGTCTTCATACGGCATTTCGCCCACTGTTCTGACAGCACGCGAACTATTCTGTGCTTTGTTTGAAGGTGTATTTTTTTGTTTATTTATGTATTTGTGATTATATGCAGAGACACATATCTACCTCGTTTTCAACAATAAGCAGGCACAGCTATTTAACTTGAAATTATGCAATCGATGCTGGTAGGTCACATGATAGTGACCTCATTCATTCATACTATATATAACGCCCTTTAATAACAAATGCAATGTAAGTTTCAAACTAAAGATGGATAGTATGTGGTGCAGAATGTGCTTGTTTTAGCATCCCGACAAAGCAAAATTGGCTTAACCAATCATGTGCCTGGGGCGGGACTATCTGTTAATGGAAGACTGGAGGAGAGTTGAGGAAAACTGGCTGAAATTGTATTTTTCCACAATTGCGTTAGGAGACTCTAGTGGTGCAGAAATTCCCTTTTTAACTTATTTTGAGTCTTTTAATGCCTTTGTTTCAAAGGATAGTGAAGGTTGACAGGAAACAAGATTCAAACGCGCGTCCCCTCAGGACCACCACAGCACTTTGTGTCATGAATGCACACGCTCCTACTGCTCTACAGCAGAGCTAGCTCTTACAACGTGCCTGTTTCTTGTTATTTTCTTGTTTAATTCCTGCTGGAAGAGCTAAATCCAGATTCTATTGGTTTTTATATTGTTTCTAGATCGTTCGAGCTGGTCATATTTGGTTATTAGCTTGCCCAAGCAGGTATATATACAGTAATTGATCTGCTGGACGCCAGCTGGTGGAGACAAAGGTTGGCCTATTAGCGTGTAGGTCAACCATTTAGAGCAGTGTGTTAACAACGCACAGGTCAAAGGTAAATGTATGCCCAGAATCCACCACAAGTTTCATTGAATAAAATGAGTAACATCATGTCTACAACAAAAGCATCTGATGGTGCATCTCAACACAATGGCTAGAGATCAAACCATGACTAGACGTACTGGAACATTTAGTTATGCACTTCAGTAAAAACATGGAAAAAACGAAATACCCTACATTTTGGAAATCCAGAGATAATTGCGTAAGTAATTTTAGAGCAGGAAGAGCATTTCACACATAATGTTGCGTTATTAGGTCTGGACTAGAAACATCAGAGAATTATGCTGAAGGCTGAGGCTTTATTCATTATAATGAAAGTGATTTATAGTTTAGACATGGTGTGAATGTGATATAAATGGCTGTCTTGGACAACAACGTTACATAAATGTTCCAGGCTCAGCACAATTTAAGTTTAAACAAGGGCGCTTGGGGCATAATGTTGAAGTTTCTTTAGACTTGTTGTCCTTTTACATTAGACAAAGCAAGATTTGGAGTACAGTGAGGCATTTTGCCAATCCAAATATGCTTATGTATGTGTAATACATTTAGGGAAATATATGTAATGTACATGTATATCCATCTTAACAAAAAAGTGAAGTGAAAAGTTGGGGCTTGTCCAAAATTCCATCTTGCTTTGCCCACTAGGCAGTATGTATGTTGTTTAATAAATGAAACATATATGTTGTTATATAATTACATATAATACCATATTAAAAAATGTCACAGAGATCACTCACTTATGTACATATGCATATTTTCTATAAGGATCTTATATTATAAACCTACACAGCACAGAGAATGTGCATATGTGAAAAATAAGGCTATATGGGTAACATATATGGCAATATCGCTTTTAAATGAAGTGCAATAAATGTCATATATTATGTATTTTTCATATGTTTGCATTAAAAATGCTCACTGTTACAGGTGTTGTCTTTTACCATCCAAAAATGTATATAAACCTTCTATGTCTAGTTTTGTAAAATGACTAAACAACCAACATCTATAATGTAAAATGAAATATTATAATGCATAGGTTTTAACAGACAAATTATTATAATGAAAGCTCATTAGTAAGCTTTGCTATTCAGTTTTACCGTAATCAACATTTGTGGTAATCAATCAAATTTTTGTGTGTGTTCTACTTACATTGCATTCAAAAACACATTTTTCATCCGTTCTTGCATTCCCTTGGAATCAATCCCATGACCTTGACATTGCCAGCACCGCACTGTAACGTTTCAACTGGAGGAAAGCAGTGTTTTTGTCAAATTCTGTGGAATGAACTAAACTTTTACTATTTACTATGAAGCCTCTGACATTGACCAGACTGTAGTGTCTATTTGTCTGTGTGTGTGCAGTGTATTAGAAAGGTGCTACCAGTGAGTAGATGTTCAGGTTGCTGAAGAGCACAGGTGTGTCTGTCCGGCGGGAGTTCATATGTTTATTCGTGTGTGCGCTCGGGGGTGGGCGGTGACTGGCGGTTCGTCCCACAGTGCTGCTCCATGGGGCTTATTAAAGCTATCCTCTCCGTCTGCCCTCGCATTCGCTCACCCTGCAAATCTCCTCTTTAATTAGAGAGGGCACAGGCAGCCATCCACGGCAGCACACTCCACGCCGAATGGATGGAAACACGCAGCAATTGTGGGACATGTGGGTGGGGAGCGACAAAAACCCTTAAAGTCAAGGGCAACGGATGCCTGAGATGAGAAGATAAACGATGCAATTCCAGACGTATTTACAGAGGGGGTGGTGAATAAATGATAATATGGAGTATTAATGGAAGGGTAGAGTTCACTTGTTGCAAAGCGGCACTGAGAAAAGTATGCGAGAAGGGATGGGGGAAAAGAATAGCTTTCATATAGGAAGGTTATGGGGGGGGGGTGATTTCACTGTTGTTGCAGTGTCCTTACTTAATGGGGTTGCCATGACAACAGTGTATCAGTCAGGAGCCAACTGATTGTATGCACTACTCTGTAAGTGTGTGAACATGTGAGAGCAAGATTTTCTGTGTCTGTGCCATATAAATACGTGTCCATGTTCTCCTGTAAGTTGGCATTTTTTATACTTTTGACCAATAATTGATTTGTAAGTGAAAGATTTACAGACACTGGAAAGTCATTGCAAAGTCTCATAGGTGGCTATGTTTGATACTCACAAATATTGGGAATGATTTTGCTGGGTAGCTAAAAGTATTGTTTTGTGTTTTGTGTCCGATTTATTTACAATTACCGTATTTATTTATTTTGCGTTAGATTTTTTCATTTCATGTTTTCATTAATTTCAAATATTTTTGTATTGTATTTTTAATTCCCTTTTTAACTTTTAATCACTTACATTTTTTAAGTTTGAGTTTATCGAATTTTTACATTTCAGATTCCGAATATATATATATATATATATATATATATTTTTTTTTATCGTTTTAGGTTACAATAGCAACTTCCCCTCAAAGATATTCAAATGTGTTATTTTTAATGGATTAAAATTATTTAGCAGAAATACACACGCACATACAGTATTTCTATATATATATATATAAACTAATTGCACGCCATTTCCAATATTTATAAAATCAAAATATCATGTGTAATAAATAAATAGATAAATAAATAAATAAATGATGTAATTTATCTGGCTATGTAGGCCAGCGCTACACATGTCAGGTCAGGTGATGTCACTTCTCTGTAATAGTCCCACAGGACTGACAATCTGTCATCATTGTTTTAATGACCATGTAAACAATGTCAACTCTTTACTGTGCCAAAGCTAACGAGCAGCCTTAATTGTAAAATTAATTGAAAAACATTTTAATTAAAGACCTACCTGTGCTCACCCCTCCCTCCCTCTAACCTCTCCTTCTCACATCCTGTTTGTTCCATCCATCCTCTTCCCACATGTTCCTTTTACGGATTATTAGTCCCATAGGAATGCTAAATAAGAAATGTGATCTCTTCTATATCTCAGTTGTTTCTCGTAGACAGGAGCAAGTTTAAAGCAAATAGAGACAGTTAACTCTCCTGCTCCTCTGTAGAACATCTCAGATATGAGAAATCTCAACGTTTCAGTTTGAAGGTCAGATATGAACATCTGTAAACAAAGAGAGAGCTCAGCATTAAGTTGACAGGTCTCAGCAACTACTTCTAAGATCTTTATTGAATCTGTAATCATTTTATAGCTCCTTTTAATTGCATTTCAACAATCGCTGATCTTTAAATTAGATATATTATTAATATTTCTCATTAGTATCTGTTTTTATTGTTCATAGGGAATTTTACCAGAAGAAATCTAAGACCAAACTGGTAAGTTCAACTAAGATCTGCTTAGATTTTATGTCTCCTAAGGAATCTGTGGAGAAACAAAGTTGATGCTTAAATAAAATTTAACTGAGATCTCCTGAAGGACGAACGAGTAACCTCTAACTAACATGTTTGCTTTCATTTGGATCCACCTTTTAAAAAAATCTTCGCAGAAAAGTCAAAGCTGTTCCTTAAATAAGGCATAAAAGAGATCTCCGATAAGTCTTCTGAAGGATAGGGAATTTCTCATTCGCATCTGAGACAAAACTGGTACTTAAATAAAAATCCAACTAGCATCTCCAATAAGTCTTGTTGAGAATGATCTCATTTGTATCCATTTTTAAAAATAATATCAGAGACGAAACTGATTCATGACTAATATCTGCAAGTACATTCGAGCCACATCTAAACAGTAACGATTTTCTTGGGCTGCTATTCTTCTGTGCAATAGTTGCCACCTCTTTCTTTTCTTACCCATTTCTCATTTCCCCGCCAACAGCATTTTCCCTCTTCCTTGTGTATCTGTTACAGCAGCTCCCTCCCTTTTTTCCCCCCGTTTCTTTTCCTCTGCGGGAGGGCCGCTCCACACAGTGCCAGCGCCCTAGGATTCTGACCAGCCCTGGCTTCGCGAGTGTCCCTCTGAGCGCCAGGGCTTTGTAGAGCTGCCTCCTCAAAGCCGGAGTGGAAGGCCTGCCTCTCCAGCGGTGGAGGAGCGCCTCGGGGAGCTGAGCTCATCTCATGCCCTGCCTCTATCTCTCATCTCAGTGTGTATGCCTCACCCACATACACCCCATGCGGCGGGCGAGATCTCTCTTCACAGATTCAGGCACACACAAACCGGCCTATTGTGTCTGTTTATCTGGCCAGTAGTCCGGTGCTTGAAAGCCTAGCATGTTCTTTTTGTTATTCGTCAGCCTCGGGTCATGTGTTCTTAAGATGATTAACTTCACTCTCTCGTTGCATTTGAGATACGGGCTGGGGTGATTAATTGATTCATCTGTTAGCGATCAAGACCCTCCTTTATTGATTAACAGGCTAGTCCGTCACCAAGGAGTCTCCTCAGCGGGACGCTCGGCTCCCCCGGGAGACGTGTATGTCGGAGATTTCTGTTATTCGCCTCCCCGCGGGATAAAGTGCTCCGACAAACAAAGGAGACTCTGACAGATGTGTCTTTTGTGCATAATTAGCCAAACCCACCCCACAGTCAATGAGAGGATGGATTAATGAATTAAATCCGCATTGATGTATAACAAGCTCGAAATGCGAGTATCGAGCGCCATTTCTTCTGGCCCACATTTGAAACGTTATGTCATCGCAAACAATGCCGAGGAAGAGGAGCCTATCCGGATAATTCCAGACAGGGCTCTGGGAAGTCTGTAACCTCCATCTGTCTGGAGTGCTTTCTGAATAGCTTCGCCTTGATTGAACATCAAGTGCCGGTCTCTTTGCTCTCTTATCGAAATTGCGAAGATCTGTCGGGATGTTTGAGCCACATTTGGAGCTCCGTTTTTCCAGGAGAGCCATCGGGATGAGCGGAGTGCCGTTGCCATGGAGATGTGGCGTCACAGGCGCCTAGCAGATTGTGCCGATTGTGCGGCTGGTTGTCATGGCGGCAGAGGATGCTGGGGAGGAGCAGGTGCCGAGAAATGACCGCTCCATCAGAGACTGTGCGTCTGTCTGGCCATCTTTTTTTTTTAAAGGGGTCATGAACTGAGAAATCCAAATTCCCTTGATCTTTTAACGAATAAGGGGTTGTTTTACTACAAAAAAACAAAGCAGCTTGTATGTGCCACTTTATGATGTAATAGTGTGGCTAAACCCCGCCTCTGAAAAAGAGGATCAACACCCGCTTGCCTGTTTAGCCCCGCCCACCATTTTGTGCATGTGATGTGCACAATGAGAGGTGAATGCAGGTCAATGACATTTTAAATGAACTTTATTTAATGTTCCAGAGCACAAGAGAAAAACTTGGTCTTTTGTTTACATAATTTTACAAACAAGGCACAATTTGACATTGGATTTTTGAAAAAGATCGAAACTAAAAGAAGTAGCTGTTTAAATATTGAATTTAACTGTAAATAAGTGTGAGTAACTGTTTATTGTGCTTTGCCTCTTCTTACTGATCATGTATTTATGCGTTTTTAACCTCCATCACAGCAGCATCCATCTGTGAAGGACATAGACTGTCAGACATACACCGCTTTTACCCAATCACAGCAGTTGGTGTTCACTTCCGAGTCAAAAAAAATTGCCTATTGCTTCTAAATTACTACCTCTTAAAAGATTAGTTTTTGCCTTTATTATGATAGGGCTAGACTAGACAGGAAGTGAAGTTGAGAGCTAAGTAGCATCAGGAAAGGTCCATGAGCTGGGACTCAAACTCCGGACACTAAGAAGCACAATGGAGCTGCATGTCGCCGTGCTACCACAAGCCTAATGGCGTCTAGTGTCCGACTCTCTTTGATCCTTTCTTACATGGGGAAGTGAGTGTGAGAGAGGAGGATGGTTCAGGCTCTCTGCATTAGACATCTGAAAGCGTTGCCAGTGAGAGGACACATGCATCGTTCGACCTCCAGCGCTGGCACACCACACCGAAGACAAGATTCCAAAAGCTGTGGTCCAAAAATGCTCTGCTCCCCTCCCTCTTCACCTGCAGGGCTTTATTCTGGCCCTGCTAAATAGTGATCCGGTCAGAGGCGGACAGGTGCGCGGGGTCTGCATGTTGCCAAATACCGTCCGCCCGCTTGTTGCCGAGAACAGAGGCTGAGTCACTCCTGCAAAGGCCACAGAGTCTGCTGCTCATAACATGCAGCATCAGCTCCGCTTTGTGAACAGCGCAGACGACATTAACGTACAGTAGAGAAGGAATGTTCATAATGACAGGCTTTGAATGTTGGCATGACAAAGCCTTGCCTGAATGTTTATAAATAGTTGAAAAAGTCTTGAATTGCATAGGTTGTGTACAGACAGAGATCTAGAAAACATATATAAATATACATTTGAAGGTCACATCAGCGTTGATTAGTTTCCGTACATTCAAACAGTATGAAGCAATATAATGCTCATTGCTAGGGTGCTGCTACCTGGTTGCTATGGTGTTGTGGTTTCTAATCTGTTCTGTGTAGGCTTTACCTAGCGTGTTCCTGGGACGTGCTAAAGTGATAATAGTTACCAATATATTCATATTGATCGCTCTGTGGTTGCTAGGATGTTCTGAATAATTGCTAGGATATTGTTAGGCTGTTGTTTGGGTGTTTTGGTAGGGCATTATAAAGTACTTGTTGTTAGGTTGTTCTGAGTGGTTGCTAGGGTAGGGCTAGAGGGTTGTTGGGGTGTTCTGAGTAGTTGCTAGGGCAGTGTTCCGTGATTGTTAGGGAGTTCTGAGTAGTTGCTAAGGAAGTGCTAGGCGGTTGTTAGGGTGTTCTGCGTAGTTGCTACTAGGGCAGTATTAGGCAGTAGTTAGGGTGCTCTGAGTAGTTGCTAGGGCAGTGTTCCATGATTGTTAGGGTGTTCTGAGTAGTTGGGTCAATATCACTATAAAGTGCCCTTTGTTGTCCCAACCACAATCATGGAGATATTTTGGCCATTTTGTGTAATAATACTATTCCGGTTGGATACAAGTAATGTATAAGTACTTTGATACACTTTTGTGCAATAATAGCTGCATTCAAGTGGGTTTTCTTTATTTTATTCTACTTTCTTCTAATGCATCACTG
>JAUCNO010000794.1:2867254-2881634 GCA_032353835.1 Enteromius viviparus
GGGATGCGTTGGATTGGTGATCTTTTGTGGAGAAGATGCACCGAGTAGATGTAGATGTTCTCGTCCTTTTGGTCCAAGCGCACACATGTTGGCCCTGTGCAAGACATTTTAACCTGTGGGGTTCTGTCCCTCCCACGAAGTGTGAAGGCCAATCCGTTTAGCATTGAGGGCGGTACCTTCCCTGTCAATGGTTTTCCTTAAATACATATTCTGGTTCATTAACATGTATTACAACACAGTACGGAGGAAGGTGTTCCCAAAGTTTGTTATCTAAACTTTAATAAAGTTTAATAACTTCTTCCTGGTTACAAATATCAATCTCTCCTGCCTAGAGAGGGATTCCACGTATTAACAGCTACCTTTCTACCTTTAAGCATGCCTAGGTAACCTCCTGTCTACGTTCCATTCATTCGTTCGTTCGTCTCACACACACACATTTCAAATTTCAGAAATAAGAATGGCAATACAAGAAAACAGCACGGAATAGTAAACGTAAAATATGATACATATTAATTCTTTAGTGAAGCATGCAAACGCAGATTTCCTATATGGGAGTGCAGCCATGCCCCTTTGTTCTTGAGCTGGAAAAGCGCACGGAGCGTGTGCAGGGATGTGTGACCTGGGTCATACCCGCACACACATGTGAAGAACAGTCTTTGGAAGTTCCCAGCAAGTAAATCAGGATATTGTTTATGTGAAAATTAATCCCTGTTTTGAGTCCGCGCGGCTGGATGTCAAAGTTCACACTCGAAAAGCAGATGGTCTGATCCTTGTGACTTTAGCGCTTGTGTGTTAATTAGTGTCACAAAGAGTCCATCATTCCTGAGTTTTGCTTGGTCAGTGTCTGAAAACAACAGATAGCTCTTTGAAAAGCCGTAAACCTGCCAGGGGGTATTTTCTGCTTCTCGTGAGAGAGTTTTGAAGGCAGACATGGTGATGCCAGAAAGTGGGCTTCCTGTCTCTTTTTAGGCAGTTATGAACTTAAATTAATAATTCGATGTATCTAGTTAGTTGGTTCCCTACAGATTACAGAAACATTTAATATGTTTGCTGTTTGGTTCAGATCTAGGAGGAGGGTTGGTGAACTACCTTGACTACATGGACCATAGCCACGCAGTTAACTAGGTGTTAAGACTATGCAAACAACATGATCATTCTAGTGCAGAGGTCTTCAACCCTGCTCCTGGGTACCCATTGTCTAGAAAAGTTTCTTTCCAACCTGCTTCAACACATCTGCCCTTTTATTTTTAAGCAGTTGGGGTTGTAGCTAAACTCTGCAGGGCAGTGGGTGCTCGGAAGAAGGGTTGAAGACCTAAGTTCTAGTGAATTCAACTTACCAAGACAGTAATGCTAATCAAGTAAGTTTGACACCACTGTGGGATCAGTAGCACAATTTATGCTGGTTTATGCTCTGTAGGGCATTTCTAGGAAGAGTTAGTACTTATTTCTTCTACTTTATTATGAAAGAATTTTTACAGCTCCTTCAGGATGAAGACTGCACTTGATAGGTTCATAACTCATTTATCTTAACCTGAAGGGATTTCTATAGCTATCGACCAAATTATAACAATTATCTCTAATGTGGTGTTCATAGATGTGTGTCTCTGTGTGCGCTTGTGTATCATTTACTAATTAAAAAAAGCTTTTTAGTATGGCTTTACTCATTTTCCGCGTATATGTGTGTGTATGTAGCACCAGTAAGTATTGGCTGTCTGGGACACACATAGCCTATGGCAGGAAAACCCCACTAGCTTATTCCTCCCCCCTGAGATGTCCTCACCATCCGCACATGCTCACAGCTGTCCCCTGTGACGGCATAGTGCTGATGATGTCTGCTTTCTCTTTCCATAGACACCTCCAGCTCCCTTTCCCCATACCCCCCAGCAGTAGATAGATTCTCTCAGGTCCCCATGCCCTCTCAGTCTGGGAGTGAGAAACTGCGTCAGCCTGTTAATTCACACCAATCCCAGGTGAACGACCTCCTTCAGAGTACAGAGATAGAGATTGGTGTGTGTGTATAAGTGTGTGTGTCTTGATCAAGTACTCCTAGCAGATAAAAGTTGAGCACTGCAGTCGTTTTCATACATGACTGGCATCCTAACATTTGTCCTTATTCAACATTAAAAACAAAAACACATTTCGACATTACAGCAGTGCTTTGTGGTGGAACACATACCAAGTTTCTATAGAAACCCTGCCTTGTAGCCCTCGTGAGTTGCCTAAAGATAATAGGATATCCCATTGGTCATTTTACATTTCAAAAGGTTCATTGTGAGTGCCCCCCTTGTGGTAGCTAGGTGCTTTTGATGCATACATTTGCAGAGCCTGCATGTGCTGATGTGGACTTCCCAGTGGACTATTACCCAACAGCCCATATGTTCATGTGTATACTCAAAGGAGGACAGCAGGTACCGTTTGGGACGGGGCCTATGATGTAAGAAAACCCTGTTGGAAATTCAATTCCATGCCAGATAAAGGTGGTCAAGCTGGTTTGTTGCTGAAATAAAATGGTCTGTCATAGGGGTGGACAACTCTCCGCAGGCCTGTGGTCTTCCAGGAACTGATTTATGCACCCTGAAACCAGATCCATTAAGGTGATGGTGCATTTGTTAAATCACTTTTTCCCAAATCTGGTCCTAGAGCAACCCAAACACAGTACATTTTTATGTCTCTACAGTCCAATACGCCTAATTTAACTTATCAGTTTGTTAGCAGAGGTTCCAAGACCGAAAATAGGTGTGTTAGATAATACTAGGACTATGGTTAGGATATGTTGGGCTCAATATCTTGACTGTTTTCAACCAGCTAACAACCAGCTTGGTCCAGCTAAAACAATTTAAGAACCTAATATATATGCTGGTTTGAGGAACATGGTTACCAGCTTTCTGCAATTTCGAAGTAGTCTGACCAGCTCTGACCAACTTCACCATGATGCTTGAACCAAGTACATCAGTTAGAAGTCAAAGGATCTATGCCATCTCAGTGCAGTTAATGACCATAAACGATTAGTCAATCTAGGAACAATGTAAAATCAGAAGCTGGTGATATTCCAGCAGGGAAGTTGAAGTGAGGCAGGGTTTAAAAAATGATCCCCTGCAATATATGAGCACCAGCAGCCAGGATTGTGTCATCTCCTCTCACCAGCCTCTAGTCCAGTGTGTAGATACTTGACTAATGAACATTAACACTCTTTCATTAGAAGAATGGTCATTTATCTCATGTCCTCTCTCCCATTTCTCTCTCCCTCTCTCTTCTTCTTTCTTGCTAACACATTGTCTTTCATGTTATCGTCCTTCATGGCTTCCCACCAATTCCCTCTCTTTATTATTCCTCCATCTCTCCGTTTGTGTTCCCATCAAATTCCTCCTCTTTTTAATCCTATCACACCATCATTCTGTGCTTTCTTACTGTCCCCTCCTTGTTATTTCATCTCTCCCTCTCTTTCTCTTTCTTTCTCTCTTTCTCCCACATCTCCAGTCTTTGTATGTCCTGGGACTCTATTAAGGGTGCAGGCAGCAAGTTTGCTGCAGGAGGCGGAGCATCAGTCGGGGGCATGGTGTAAGGATCCCCTTCAGTCTGGTGACCGTCTTTACGTCATGCCCTGGACTCCGTACCGCACAGACATGCTGTACGAGTATGCTTCATGGGAAGACTTCAAGCAGAATCGAGCCACGACCACTTACAAGTGAGTGAGGACCACAGCTTGGATCTAGAACCAGTAACCATACCTTTGTCTAAATTTTTCAAAACTTAATTTAGCTTCTTGAGTCCTCAGGAAGGGTTCTTGAGTTTAGCATAACAATTCTAGGTGTACAGTAAGCATGTAGAATCCTGATGAGTTTGAGATCATAATGTTTCTAAAATGTATCAGAAATTAGATTTATCTCAAGTATCACACTCTTATCCCACAGGCTGCCAAATCGTGTGGATGGAACAGGCTTTGTCGTGTATGATGGTGCTGTTTTTTACAACAAGGAACGTACACGCAATATTGTGAAATACGACTTGCGCACACGTATCAAGAGTGGAGAAGCCATAGTCAATAATGCCAACTATCATGACACCTCTCCGTACCGCTGGGGGGGGAAATCTGATATTGACCTCGCAGTTGATGAAAACGGTTTATGGGTCATCTATGCTACCGAGGCCAACAATGGACGTCTTGTGGTCAGCCAGGTCAGTGTCACTGAAAAGTGCAATTTAAAGCTATTGTTTTTCAGCTGAGATCAGATTGGAATTTTGGTTACATTTTAAGGATCTCCATTTTCCAGAACTGTGGACTAATCAAGTTATTTTGTTGTATCATATGAACACAGCCGAAATCCGAACCCTTTACTCTCGCTGTCTTTTAGGTTAACCCCTACACTCTGCGCTTCGAGGGAACCTGGGAGACGAGCTTCGATAAGCGCCTGGCGTCCAATGCTTTTATGGCGTGTGGTGTTCTATACGCTGTTCGCTCTGTTTATCAGGATGATGACAGTGAAGCAGGTGGAGATCTGGTGCTGTATGCATACAACACCAACCGAGCACGGGAAGAGCCCGTCCACATCCCATTCCCCAACCCCTACCAGTATGTGTCCTCTGTGGATTACAACCCACGAGATAATCAACTTTATGTCTGGAATAACTACAATGTACTGCGCTACCCCCTGGAGTTCGGCCCACCGGATCCCACTGCTGGTAAGTGACAGAGAAAGAAAAAGATCAGTGGGAGGCAGAGGCTAACAGACAGTTTGATCTGTTAAGTGTCAACGTTCTGTTAGTGTTCCCCTCTGTGTCTTCAATACATTGTTTTTATGGTTTAATTAGCAGTGGTCATTAGCGTTTTATCAGATCAGAAAAAGATTTCTAATCAATTATTCATTCTAATCTTCTTGCCATGAACACTCTGTCTGTCTGTCTCTCTCTCTCTCTCTCTATCTATCTCTCTATCTTTCTTCTCCTGTATTTCGCTGTATCCAGTTCTCAGGGGGACTGTGGGAACGTATAGTCGTGCATTAAAGACAAGCAAATGCTCCTGCTGCTTTAGTTATCTTCTTACCAACTTTTTTATATTCCTTTTGCAAGCCACATCAAACGTTTAAGTTTCCTTTCTTCTATTTTGTCTTCTTTTTTCATCTTCGTCAAATATCCGCCAACATTCTCGCTGACTCTGTAGGTGTACTGGATCTGCTCCTCTACCGCTATTGCTCTTGTTGCCTCGGTTTCAATTTTCTTTGCATTCCCTTCTGTCCTTCTCTCTTGCTCTCAGGTCCACTTGTCCCCACTCAGATGAGCAGCAGCACCACCACTGCGGCCAGACCTGTCACTTCTAGCTCCATCCCCTCAACCACAAGACCTTTGCCCCCAACTGCTCACCCAATAGGGGCTATCAACAAGGCACCAGACCTACGCCCTATCACCGCCACTGTGCCAGTGACTCGCAGACCCCTGCGTGTCCCACCACAGGGTCCCGAGCTGCAAGTGTGCGAAGCCAGAGTAGCCAGAGGGGTGCAGTGGCCTGCCACCCAGAGGGGGGAGACTGTAGACAGGCCGTGCCCTAAAGGATCACTGGGTGAGTCACAATGATAGTGTGACTGTTTCATTGAAAATAATGATTCGAAAAAATTCAATAAATAATTACCTGTCTCCTGATAGCTGCACAGATATCTACCGCGGTGGAAACATTACAGCAAATTGTGTCAGTGCTGCTTGACATTTTAGTGTGTTGCGCTTGATTACAACATGGTGTAGTGGCAGAGGGAATCACAACTTTACAGAAAGGAAGGGTGTGTGATGTTTATGACATAAAGGTCACACAATGTTTGTTGGGACAGCTTTTCATAGAATTGTTTGTTGTGTTTGGTCTACCTGTGTTGTGCGTGTGTCACTGGGTTCATGTACACATTTATGTGTGTACACCCATTTCTTTGTGTGGAGAGCTTGCTTGCTTTTTCTCCTCAGCTCTATATTCTCTCCAGCTGGCAGGTCCTCTTGGGAGTCATAGATAAAAGGCAGTCCTTTGCAAATGAAGGAGTGATCTTCAAACTCAGCATGGGTTAGCCCTACAAAACTGCCGAATTAAAAAAAATGAGCCACTAGACAATCTACAAACGACAACATCCCCCCCACCCCTTTTTCTCTATACAACTGCCTCATCAAATGCCTCTTTCTTGTCGTGGGAGTAAAGCGATTCCTCCCTCTGTTAGCATCTCTCTCTCCCAGTCACTGACAAAGCGGTGTCTTTCTTCTGTCACCTTTTTTTCCATCACTGAAATGACAGACAAGTTAAATTAGCAGCGGCTTTAATTGGTGAATCCTGGCAGATCCTTCAAAGCCAATCTATTGTGGATGAAGGAGTGGAGAGGAGAGAAAAGCAGACAGTGGCTGAGAGAGAGAGAGTGAAGGAAGGAAATCTCCGGGTGGCTCTGATCTTACTGTAGAAGTGCTGCTTCACTCCTCAGCTTTTCCTCTCTCTGTCTCTGTCACTCTTTTTCCCTTTCTTCTTTGGAGCTATTTGTGTTGTGGTTACTGAAAAGGCTTGCCGTTTGTTTGATCCCAGCATGCTGTCCTCTCAGTGAACTCGGCTAACTAAACAACCCAACTTAACTGAAAATGAGGAGTGGCAGAAGGTGCCTCCCTTGAGGTGTTTTCTCGGTGTTCAGATGCGCTGATGGGATGGTCGTGCCTGGTGTGGGATCTTACACAAATGTGTGCAAGAGTGTGCGATGGCATTCATGTGTCAGCAAACTCATTTCCACTGGAAAGAAAAAAGTGTTTTTCGTGGATGGTTTTACAGTGAAACTCTGAGCAGCCGGCTCCTTTCTTTCTTATTCTCTAGCCATTTTAGAGTTGAGAATAAATTCAGTCAGTTGATTTTCGGTATATCTGCTATGAATTTATGCATGTGTTCTTGTGTTTGTATGTATATATCAGGCTTTTTTTTCTCTAAGGGGATAGGGAGAGAGGTACCTCCACGGAAAATCCAAATCAGAAAAAAATAACAGAATAAAAATGGAGCATAATGTTTTAAAATTTTACATATTATAGATACTATTTATTATTCATATAATAGATGCAATCATTATATAATCTGATCTTTATATTAGATATAATATGATATATGTATGTGTGTGTGTGTGACATTTTGTGAGGTTTTATTTTAATGAATAATGAATGAATGATTTATATATTCTATCAGTCAAAAGTTTTGCCAGCTCTTAAGTATTTTTTAGTAAAACTGTGTAAAAATCCTGAAAACTATGTAATACAGAAATGCAGGCATGGGAATTATGTAGTGCCCCCAAAAAAGAGAAATAAATCAGAACTGCCTTGTGCTTCTTCAGTGTCGCCTCACTTCGCCTTGATTATGGCATTATTTATTCTCAACCACCTTAATGAGATGCATCCTGGGATGGTTATTAAAGAGTATTGAGTTCACAAGTCTGGATATTTGTTGGCTTTATTTCCTCCACTTGCCACTAACTCCTTTAAAAAGTAAAAAGTAAAACACAAGAAAGAAATGCATACATGCACACCCTTAAAAAAAAGTCTTTACAAACTTTAAAACCCAAGGTCACTTTCTGTCTGTCCCTCCTAACATCTCATCTTCTGTTTTCAGGCATAGCATCCTTTCAGTGCCTGTCCTCTCCTGCGCTGTGGAATCCTCGTGGCCCTGATCTTAGTAACTGCACCTCGCCGTGGGTCAACCAGGTGGCACAGAAGGTGAGGCCACTAAAAAGTTGCTTTTTACTTGCACTGACCCCCTGTTCCCTGTCCTGCTCTGTCTGCTACCTCAGCTATTATCATTCTGGCCTCAGCTCACATTACCGCACGCAGGTCACTCTTTTGACATGATTTGGAACAAAATCTCTTTATTCTATCTATTTCTAAGAGAGGGTTTAAAAGCATCTCAGGTTAAAGTCATACAGAACTTACACATCAAGGACTGTTTGATCTGATCTTCACATATATTACAAAACTTTTTCGGTGCGTGGGGGTGTATACTTTTCAAAATTTCTATTTTAAGGCCTGGGCGAATATTGCGCATGGTTATCATCAACGTTTAATGCCTAGTGACTAAACAAATGTGAGTGTGCACACCGAAAACTAGCCGACCAATCAGATGGCCATTTGTTCACATGCCTGGAGCTGCTGAAGTAACAGTACATGGCTTTGTGGCACTCAAGCGCAAAACGGTCTTGCCAAGCATATGAAAGTTAAGTAGACGGAGAAGATGCACCGAGGCAAGATAAATGTAGAGCTGCTGGTTTCATTGGTTTCTGAAAATAAAGAGATGGAGCTGCTGCTGGACCTGACACTTGAAATATTTTTGCCAGTTAACAAAGAAAAATGTGAATGGTTTTGACAAGCTTGTCTTCTGGCTCGTTTCTTCTTCTGTGTGACAAACGACTGTCAAAAGCTTAATAGGTTGCGCAGCGCCATCTTGTGTACCGGGGTATTTCTGTTTTTCGTTAACACTTTAGCGCGTACGATCACACCGGTGTGATATTCAAATTTGGAATATAAAATATTTCATAATATAGTCAGTATGCTTGTAAATATTTGGAAAAATGAAATTAGAACGATCAATGTGTCACACAGCGCTATTGTGACTGCCATGCGTCACATGACAAATATGATGCGTCGCCATGGAAAAAATAAGGCTAAACGTTCCAAAATAACGGTCGCCTAAAAAAACTTCCTCTGGAGGCTCAGCTAGAATATTTGTCTTCGTTCTTTCCTTTATCCCAGTAACATACTCACTAGCAGTGACAGACTTACTACTCGGACTGTTAAGATTCGGAATGATCAGAGACTTAATAAATTATAGCCATTTTTTCCTTGGAACAACCTTGGAAGAAAAGTAGCTTTATCTCTGACTAAACAAAAAAAGAATAAATAAATTGGAAATGATAATTGAAAACTGAAATAAAACTAAAATGCTTATATTTAATAAAATCTAAAACCGAGAAAAAAAGTAAACTAAAGTTTAATATACAGGATAATAAAGATAACATAGCGATGAAAGCTAATTAGAATATCTAAGATAAATTCTGGTATTTAAATAATACTAAAAGCTGAGGAAATATTTCCTAGGTATAACTTTGTGTGTAAACATACAAATTCTATCCCTTAAGCACAGGTTAGGTGAATAGGTTAAAAAAAAGTTACAGTATACACTGGTGAAACGTCTCGTCACATCCTGATAGCATTCACCAAGTTAAGTGGTGTAGATGAATTATGAATGTACATTGCCTGTGGAAGGCATAGGTGGGACATTAAAATGTTCATCCAATCATATCCCTCACTCCAAAGGCTACGCTCTGTTACACTATTGCAGGCCGAGTGAGAATTGAAGTGTTATTATTGCAATATTATGTGCTTTAACGTACGAGGTAATCTGACCAGCCGTCTGTCTGTGGTCGTGTCATGGGTTAGCTTCTGGTCTGCATGTGTTTGTTCATGTGTTTTGGAGGAGATATGGCTTTGGAGAGTGATTATGCTTTCTACGCTAGCTATCTGTCGCTATATATTTAATATAAATGTAAATGTAATTGTCACTGAAATCTTTCTTTATAAGACATAATTAAGGACTTAAAAGAGAACTGTCAACTGTAATATGTCCTCATTAATAAATGGCATTCTTCAAAGGTTAATAAATAAATAAATCTAAAGATTCACGTCACAGAGTTGGCGTTAATGTGTGTGTTTTTATACATACTATTCTAACAACATTGTTTTTGAACACCACAAAGACCAGAACATACTTTGATGTACCTTTGAATACCTTAAACACAGTGGGCTGTTTTTTTTTTTTTCTTTTTCATCTTCTTCTTTTCCTTTTCTTTTTCTCTAAATGTTAAGTGACACATTTGCTTGAGGGCAATTACAAGCTATGTGTCTGCTTTCAAATCAAGTGAGTAATTTTATCATGTTTCACGCTTTGGTTTTTTCCCTTTTTGTTTTTTTTTGTAAGAGCTTGATTTAGAGAGTCATTAAAGATATTCTGTCTTTTGTCTGTGCGTCTAGCAGCATAAACTCAGAAACCCCCAGCTCACACCCCCACAGCGCGCGGCAGGGGATTGAGCTTTAGAGACCAGACTGAGTGTGTATGTGTGTGTATTCACTGTGTAGATAAAAAGCGGAGAGAACGCTGCAAACATCGCTGCTGAGCTGGTGAACCACACGCAGGGCCGCATTCATGCCGGTGATGTCAGTTCCTCTGTCAGACTCATCGAGCAGCTATTGGATATATTAGATGCACAGCTGCAAGCACTCAGACCCGGGAATAAGGAATCGGCAGCCAGGAACTACAATAAGGTGACACTTGCATGCACACACACTCACACACATTTGCCCTTTAAACAAGCCCTTCATGTTTTGTTTGCTGCCACATCAGCGTGCACAGGAATACCCTCCAAACTCACAGCCTTCACATGAATCACATGATTGCAGGATATGAAAATACCTATTTTTTCTGAGCAGTTGCAATCCTGGCTTACTTTTCCCCCCCTTTTAATGTGTAAATAGTTATAATAAATAAATAAATAGAAACATATTTACTAAATTAATCATAACAAAGGTAGTGTAAATCTTTTTTTTTTTTTTTATAAATGTTTAATATGCAATATCTTATATATTTCATGCATTTTAGTTGGATGGAAAAGAGCTCAATTATTTCTGCAACAACATTTGTTGTTGTTGTCATTATATTTTTGCTTTTATTGTTTAAAGAGCTCATTTTATAGATGAATTATGTTATGGTTTTATATAATTGTATGTAATTTATTGTAAAAGAAATGTTAAAAATATCACAAACACACACACAGTAAATATATGTATAAATATATATATATATATATATAAATAGTAGTGCTGTCAAAGGATTAATCATGATTATTCACATCAAAACTTAAAGTTTTTCTTTATATAATATATTTCTATGTACTGTGTATATTTATTAAGTATATATGAATACAAACACATGCATGTATATATTTAATGAAAAAATGTCATGTTTATATAATAAATATATTCAGATATAATATAAAATATACGAAAAAAATATATAAATGCATTTACATGTAAATATTTTCTAAATATATACTGAACGTGTGTGTTTTAATATAAACATAATAAATATATTACAAATATATTATTTGATTAATCATGATTAATCATTTGACAGCACTAATATATATATACTTTTTGGGGTTTGCTGGGCAATCATTGCTGGGCAGTGATTCATCTCAATAAATTAATAAAAAATTAAATTATTGTTTATATATGTGCGTGTGTATATATTTATTATGTGTATATAAAGACACATACAGTATTTTAGATAAATTATAAATTATAGATACAGATATTTTATGTAATTTCTTTCTTAAATATATGCAAGTGTACTTATGTATACATAATAAATATACACAGTACACCCACATATATAGATTATGTACACAAAACTTTTTTTTTTATATGCGATTAATTGTGATCTGCTCAGCTCACTATTTATATGATATTTAATATAAATATATTATATAAAAATATATAAATCAAACATATAATGTCCTTTCACATAATATGTTCCTTCAAATGAACCAAAATTTAATCTAAGCTTGACAGCTAGAGATCATCATGAGTTGGATGGAAAGGTTCTGATGATTTCTGTGAGAACATTTATCACCATTCTTTAAGTATGCAAGTTAATTCTACTAATAGCAGTAGGATTTTTGTAAGATGCATTTGAAATCGACTCAAAAAACCAGTTTGAATGGGCAAGACTCTTCTAATGTTTGCGTGTGTATCTGAAAGTAGTTTGATTGTGTCTTGCAGTGGCAGAAGAGAGAGAGGACCTGCCGGGCTTATGTTCAGGTATTGTGCAGCGTTATCTCTATGAGTTCACAGACACACTTCACAGACACACTTCACCTCTCGTATCTCTTCTTATCCTCCGTGTCACCGCGCACACATACCGGTGCTTGATTCCTATCCCGCACTCGACTGGGAGCATGCTTTTTTCAGCAAAACATTCTAGGAAGCCTGCATACAAAATGCATTACAAAGATATTAAAATTCATCTGAGCTGTTCAGTGTTGGTCTTAAAGGGACACTAGAACAAAATAAATATTGCGTATTAACATCAACAAAGACAATTTGCTACTTTCTAATTGGCTGTTGGCGTTTTGGGACCAGTCCTCACTATT
Organism: Enteromius viviparus; assembly: GCA_032353835.1. Taxonomy (NCBI): domain Eukaryota; kingdom Metazoa; phylum Chordata; class Actinopteri; order Cypriniformes; family Cyprinidae; genus Enteromius; species Enteromius viviparus. The sequence goes on from JAUCNO010000794.1 coordinate 2,879,443, forward strand.
AAATGCCACTTTTACCCCAATATTTATAGTTTTGTAAGTTAGTTGTTAAGTAGGTGTAACATTAAGAGATTAAGAATTTGTTTATGTAGTATAAGGCATTATTATGTGCTTTATATATAATCATATATAATACTAATATATAAACAGCCGTAATGCTAGTAATGCGCATGCAACTAGTTAATAGTGAGAATTGGTCCCTAAAGTAAAGTGTTACCTAATTAATACTAATAATTTTTCTTGAGTGCTAAATCAGCATTTTCGAATGATTTCTGAATGATCGTGTGGCACTGAATATGTTCATCAAGCGAACAAATACATTTTAAATATATATTAAAATACTAATAATAGCTTGTTTTGATTTTATGAGGTGTTTTAACGTACAGTAGTACCATGAAGTATTGCATTATATTATATTGGTGGTTACCTTTAATGAAATGCATTACAGTATGGCATTCATAATGACTCCATTTATAATGCATAGCATATACAGGCATTATAGAAAGTGCCATCCATATTTTTTATTGCTTATGCCTACCTCAGATGAATTTTAACTGCAGCTGGTTTGTTGAGTGTCTGTTGTGAGAGAGAGAGAGAGAGACTTCTAGCAATGATGATCCTGTATGTCTTGCCCAAGGCTTTCTTTTTGCGCTCTTGTCATTTATAATGGTCTGTAAGATGTTGCTCCTTAGTAGAAATAAATTAAGCGTTGCGTAAGATTCACAGATGTGACATTCACAGAGAGTTGTATTTTCTGTTCTTTGATGTGGAGTGTAATTATGATGAAGTGTAAGTGTGTGTGTGTGTGTGTGCAGGCGGTAGTGCAGACTGTGGATAATCTTTTGCGTACCGAGGCTTTAGAGTCATGGCAGGACATGAACAGTACGGAGCAGGCGCACACCGCCACCATGCTGCTGGACGTCATGGAGAAAGGAGCCTTCCTGTTGGCCAATAACATGTACAATAATCACTTCTCAGACCACGCTGCCAATGTCGGTGAGTTGATGTGTTCTAGTACAAGATAAATGTTTCACGCCGATGCCGTAGAATAACTATCTGAGAGCTAAACTTTCAGAGAACTGTTTTGTCGAATACAATTTTTTATGGATGTTAATGAAAAAGTTCCCAGGGTATATATGGACAAACCCAGCGACTGACAAATTGGGTTAAATGTTTGACTAACCTGCTGTTTTATTTAACTCAACTGTTGTGTAAAAATTAGCACAGGCGTGAGCTGGAAATTAAAAATCTGATACTTCGTTACTAGAGGCATCAGCAGTAATCAAAAGGTGAATGTTTATTAAATAGAAAATTAACACATGCTTGTTATTTAATTATTTATTAAACGTATTTAAAAATCTTTGTTTTTTTACAAATTAATAAATGTATCTAACATATTTGGGTTGGTATTTTAAGCACTAAATATAGTGTTTTTTAAAGTAAATATATCTAACTTTTTAATTATGGTTTTGTATTTGAACTTATTTTTGTATTTAGTTTGTTCTAATAAGTCTTGCTAAGTGTTTTAATGCTTACAAATTCTGTGAAAACAGTAATATCGTAAAATGGTATCACAATTTCAAATAACTGTTTCATATTTAAATATATTTGCTCAATAAAATAGTTTAATTCTGTGATGACAAATTATTAGTCTTTAAAACTAGGCTGATTGATATGTTTTGGAAACTGATACATTTTTGCAAGGGTTTCTTTGATGAATGCCAAGTATTCATTCGAAATAGAACTCTGGAAGCACTTTACGATAAGGGTTAGTTAACATTAGTAAACACAAACTAAGACTGAACAGCATTAATAAAGATTAATAAACAGTGTAATAGATGTGTTGATGACTGTTTGTTCATGTTAATTAATATATTAACTAGGGGTTGGACTCGATTAAAAAAATTTATCTAATTAATTACAGGCTTTGTAATTAATTAATCGAAATTAATCGCATTTTAATCGCATATAAATATTTGACCTTAAAACAGTGAGAAGTACGTTTTTTTCATATGGGTTTTCAGTATACCATAGAATAATGAATGAATACATAAGCTTAAGCAACAAAATATTGTTTATTTTTGTTCAACCAAGTCTAACAGACCAATATTGTGCCGTGCGTTATTTCACATTAAGCGGTATATACTACACACAGCTGTTGTTCACTGACGAGCTGCGCAGAACATGTTCATTAT
>JAUCNO010000794.1:2884438-2899270 GCA_032353835.1 Enteromius viviparus
GACGATCTCTCGGGGGCTCATCTAGGTGTCCTGGGGTGCACCTCAATCAGTTTCATATCTCCCGAGCTTTTGAATCAGTAGATCATGTACATGGGTTCAGTCACTGGTAAGGTCCCTGACTCAATGCATGTTGGGACAGTGATCCCTTGAATTCTAGTGGCATGATTACATGCAGCATCAATGGACAACATGGTACTACATCATCACTGGAATTAATAAACATCATGCAGGACCAATATGATTTTCATATTAGTTTTTATTCTCTTTATTCACATCGTTCTGTTACATGTTCTTACAACATTTCAGCTGAGTATTAATTATGTGTACATTACCAGTCTAGCACTGTGTGTTTCACTTAAATATTCTAAAAAAAAAACAATCCGTCTTCTATTGTGTGTAGTAGATCACATTTATTTGAATTAATTAACATTTACTGTTTATTTAAATTCTCGATCGAGAGAGTATGAGCAGCTGTTTGTGCTTCTTGCCTGTGCGTCTTTCTACAAACAAGCTGTTTAGTTACTTCAAAAACAGCAATATTACCACCTTGTTTCTGAGAAATATAACGTCCAGCTAAAACCAGCTTTTCCCAGCTTTTTAGCAGTGGTAGTGATCTAGTACTCTATCTCCAGCCTACTTTATTTTAACAACCATACTAAAATCAAACAAAAACGTCAAAGATGTGCCAATGGCTTCTTTCTTTCTTTCTTGCAGAGTGAACAGTTAGATGACAAGTGCTGATAACCAAGACCACAACAAAGTTTGCACTATATTAACTATAAGTTGCAGAATTAACAAAGTGCTTATAGTATATAAAAATGTATCTTTTTTTATGAAGCACCGCATTTTGCAGACCTTTTAAAGAAAAAGAAAAAAAAAAGTTTGAATATCACAAAATTGTATTACAATAATTACGTACAGAATAGAGTGTTTTTGAGTATGCTTTTTATTTTTGCCTATTCAGTTTCCCCTTACACAGTTTACATGTGAAAACTCTGAAACTGTCAGAAGTCATGTCAAAGCAGAAAAAACAGATGACTGAATTTGGATTTTAAGATTTAAAGAGTTTGACCCTGTCGTGAACTATTTTTGCATCAACACCACAGTTCAGGTAACTAACTGTTCCAGTGCTTTTCAAAGTGAACACAATGTCACACCACGCACCTTTCTGACCTTTCCTCTTGACATCTATGACTTTAAACTTCTCGTATGGAGGAATCAGCACCTCTTTCTGGTCAGGATACTTTGAGTATTTTATCACAGAAACACCTTGACAAGTTTCAATTTCAAAACATGATCTAGGTCCGAAACTATTTGCTACCGCTTGATCAAGAGAGGAGGATGTAAACGAGCCGAAACGAACCTCTTTGTTCAAAACATTATTATCAAATTCAACCGTAGTACCACGATACGTTGAATAGCATTTATTTTGTGTTTTCTTTAGAATCTGTGTTGCTTCTGTTAACAGAAAGTGAAGTGAGTACCATTTGAATGTCTTTTCTTTGTATTTTTTGCTCTCACTACGAACAGCATTATTAAAATCACGAAACACATTAGAATTGTTGTTAGTGTACACATAAATGGCGACTGAATGAATTTGTTTCAAATTATCCTCTGGATTCTTGGCTTTACTTTCACCATCCTGCCAAGTATTTTTAAATTCTTCCGAGTTACTAATTTCCATCTTCAGATATTTTGTTTTCACCAAGTCTGCCATCTTCTCTGTACAACCCTTATATTGATCATCAACTGAATTCAGTGCCATATCCAGTGGATATATCTTTCTTGCACCACCAGCAGCAGCAGCAGCTCTGTGATCCTGCAGTAACAGGAATCATAAAGATCAATCATAAGTATTTGTGTCTGTTATATTCATACAAGAATACCCTACCTTACCTGTCCTAGAGCAGCTAAAATGAGAAGAAGAGCTTCAATCATCAGCGGCATCTTGATTCAGTCAAATCTGTCAGATAATCTGGACCTAGTGAGCACAAAGTAACTTAACTTGGGCTGTTAACTGATTAAGGCATTTTATTGATTTACAAATTTACCTGAGAATATGTTTTCTCTTTTTGCCAGATTCTGTGTTTTCAGTATTTTCTGGAGTTCAGGAGCATCAATGAGAGGAGATGATCAGCTGCCGAAAAGTCACAGTCAGACGACAAGACTCTTTAACCCAAGAGATGGGAAAGCTGCTGTTTTACATGACTGATAACATGTGCGTGTTTTGTGGGAGGTAACAGCTGAAGCGTGATCCAGATGTGCTAAACATAAACTGTTGAGCTCATCATAATGCCGCACTTGTGAAGATCTGTGGTTTCACACTGGACAAACTGTTGAGTTTTTGGTTAGACATGTAGAAAAACTTTGCCTCAGGCTTTTACTCTAGATCAGTTGTACCATTCTGAATCCCTAAATATTACACATGCAATACATATTTTTAAACGAAATGAGTTTAAATTAAATAAATGAATGTGATTAAGTTTGCATCACAATTTCTTGATCTGATTTATAGGAGTTTAATTAGTTTTGATTAATATTAAATAATAACATAAATATTAAATATTGTGAGAAGCTAGGGTACTAAAACTTATGAATTATAACAAATCAAACAATGATTTTAGACCGACCAGTAGCTGGTGCTATAACCACATCACAGTAGAGCTTATTTTACAGGGTTAAACGTCTGTTTTATATGCCCTTTTCATTAAAAAAAATAATAAATGGCAGTTTTCTCTCTTTCTCTTAAACAGATTTGCCATTTTCTTAACACAGCCATTATATCGATCATCAACAGAATTCAATGCCATTTCCAATGGAAATATCTCACGTTCAGTAACATCTCTGTGTTCATGTAATCACAATGGTCATATATTTATGGTTCATGTCAATATTCATGCCTGTAATATTTATAGAATACTACATGTGAGCTATAACGAGAAGAAGAGCTTTAATGATCAGCATCTTGAATTCCTCAGAGGATCTAGTGAAGTGAATAAAGATAAGAAACAAGTTTCACAAGTTGCTGTAATAGTATATTTGTGTATTTGGTACACAAATTTCTGGATAGAAAAGTAATAAAAAAACATTCAAAACTGTAATGTTATTATATATATTATATATACAAATTTAAGATAATTGTTTTTTTTGTCAAATTGTCTGTGCTTTGTTGTTTTTCAGGAACTCAGTCAGATGACAGAACTCACATTAAGGAAGTCCGCTTGTTCATATTTTGTATGCATGTGTTTTGGGTGTGTGCATGTACAAATGACCTATAATTAAATGAGGAGGTATCTTGTGTTTGAGCAGGCAGTCTAAAAAGGTGTTAAAGGAAAAGAAACCTGCAGTAGGTATTCCTGGACTTTATCTGCACTTATTTCAAGAACTATTGAGATTTGCATACTGTGTGCATACCCCATATACCGTATCTACTGATGTTTGATTTCGGTGCATCTAAAATATTAATTTAAACAAAAATGACTGACAAGTATAATGTTATTCACCAGAAGACCGTTCTTAAGTTGCGTGCAGCAGTCCTAAGCTAACAAAACCTGCTTGACTGGTAGTTTCCAGATAGCAAAGAGATACTGTATTAATGCAAAAGTTGCAATTGTAAATGTCAGTGCCTCTCATTTATCAGATATTAAAGTTAAATCAATATGGCTTCTGTGCAGTAAACCTGAACCTCCATAACTTTGTTTTCACATGTGTTGCTTTTGCTTCTTTGCACATGTGCATTTTTAAAACAACGCTACCTTGTACTTTATATGATGGTACAATGTCAGTCAAATACTCTCAGATCAAAGAGATGATAACATACGACCTCCCTTTCTGTATTAGATCCACACTATTTATTACTATTTATCCACACTATTTACCTTTACCATCCTGCCAAGTATTTTTAAATTCTTCGGAGTTACTGATTTCCATCTTCAGATATTTTGTTTTCATTAAGTCTGCCATCTTCTCTGTACAACCCTTATATTGATCATCAACTGAATTGAGTGGAATTTAGCGGAGGACCTGCTGCGATGGCCCGGCCCTCCAGAGTCCGTGGCAGAGGACCTGCTGCGATGGCCCGGCCCTCCAGAGCCCGTGGCGCAGGACCTGCTGCCTGAGCGCCCCCTTGAGTCTGCCGCGCTGCCTGAGCGCCCTCCAGAGCCTGCCGCGCGTCCAATGCGTTCCCCAGAGTCAGCCTTGCCCCCCGTACGGTCCCCAGAGTCTGCCGTGCACCTCGTACGCCCTCCAAGGCGTCCTCCTGACGTTAGACCTTCTGTGTACCCCCCGGGGAGGGGTTGGGACTTTGAAATGGACTTCTGGGGAACCCCCCGACCCGATCCCCTTGAGAGAGGCTCAGACTGAATGGCCGGCAAAGTCACCTGACCCGGTATCCGTAAGAACTGTCCAGCCAGTGTCGTCTGCCAGGGCACCTGATCCGCCCTGGAGGCAGGTGATGTATAGAGTCCAGGGACCTGCCTCCAGAGAGCCCAGCCCCCCCTCCCCATTGATGCTAAACGGCGCAGGTGCGCCTTTGTTGAGGGGGGGCGTAATGTAACATCGTGTTTCTGTCCTGTCTCGTGATCCCCTGTGTCTTTGTATATTTTGGTTCAGTCCTGTCTATTTGGTTTCTTCCTCATTAGTTTGATTGTCTCACCTGTTGTTTTTACACCTGTCTCCACTTTTGTTCTGATTTGTAACCAGTTAAATACCCTTGTATTTTCATTGTGAGTTAGGTCTTGTTAAAGTGAAGTGATGTTTGTTACGGCTGTATGTTTTCTCACTGCACACTACATACATCGTCACACTTTAACCCAAGAGATGGGAAAGCTTCATTTTCTGTATTAGATCCATACTATTTATTCATTAATAGCAACCACTGACTTTATCACAAAGGTGCTATTTTGACTGTTATTGTCTTTCCAAGAAAATTTGATTAATGAAAAATATAAATTAATATAATACTTGTTTGCTTTTGATTGTGGATGAGGGAACAGCCAAATAGTCCTCTGTAGATAGGAGGGTCTTTCGTAAGACATTCACAAGCTGCATTTCTGATCTGTTACTTTCCACATTTTCTTTTCACATGTTGCAGTTATTGTTTTACCGGGATGTCTTGCAAAGCAAATGCAAAGCAATTTTAGTTTTTTTTTTTTTTTTATGATGGATGTGAAACTGCACTCATGCATATTCTATTTTTACATAAACAAGTGGTTCCCTTTAGGCTGGAATGCTGGTTTACATCTTAATGCTTCCTTCCTTTTGTAATTCTCTGAATTTAAACCTTGATATGTTGATTCTTTCAAATGTTTTATCTTCTCTGATGTCTAATATTGTGTGCAGAATTTAGCTTTTTTTTTTTTTTTGAGCATGTACCCGAATACATGCATAAAAGCAGAAGTTTTATTTTCTTGAACCTTTCATACAGACATAATTTTTAAATCATTTGAAATGCAATAATTTGCTCCTCTAGCCTCAGAATTGTTTTAAGAGGCAATGATCATCCAACACAATCTCACGACCAATTCACGACTGAGGTGGAAAATTTGTGCCAATTTGTACAAATTCGTACAATTTTGCATAATCGTACGATTTTGTAGGATTTGTCCAAACCCCAGTAATGGGTAGGTCTAGGGGCGGGGGTTAGGTGTACGTCATCCATACAAATTCATACAATTTAGCAAAAATCTTATAAATACCTAAAAGTGATGTAAGAATTTGTATGAATTAGCCACCTCTTAAAATATGTACGAATTGCCGTGATGGGTTGGTATTATCACTGGAGAATTCAGAATTGCAACAAAATAGCAGTTTAAGCAGCCAACCAAATCTAAATGGCAACATATTCTGAACTCTTTCTGTGGGTCACGGATAAGAGGATAGACACAAATACACCGCCAGCATATTCATCCAGAGCACAATCCACAATTGAGAACTGCCACAATACAGGAAGTTGAAGTAATTTCACAATTATTAGTTCAATTCAAGTTCAAGATCCTCTGCAGAGGCTTTTTATCCCCCTCCCATATTCCTGCATTATTACAATTAAATGTCTATTTAAGTGACAAAATTATTATGCATAAATAATATGTCTGATGCAAAACAATTTACAACTGCATTTTTTTCTGATATCCAGAACCAGGCGTTAACTTACTATATCAGACTAACTAGCAATGAGGCAGACAGGAGACCAAGTTGTTTAAAATAAGCATTTTCTGAGTTTATTGAGTAATCTTGTCTGGACAGCAGACATTAACAAGTACTATTACTTTGTATTATTGCTGTATTATTAAAGCAAAGCAACAATATCCTGTGGTGTTAAATGCTTAAAAAATGATTTCTAGAAAACTAATAGAAAAAAACGTAAATAAATATAAGGCAAACGAGCAGATAGAAAGAGTCCTTCGTTTGTGACCCTGGACGACAAAACAATCAGTATGGATATATTTATATCAATAGCCAAAAATACATTGTAAAGGTCAAAATTGTTGATTTTCTTTTATGCCAAAGATCATTTATATATGAAGCTATGTTTCAGCTACGATCAGGAAGATACAGTATTTTGTAAATCTCCTACTAAAAGTAATTAAAATCTTTCTTGGGCAAATTTAAATGCAATAATTTGTCAATATTTACATTTTGTCAAATTCTCTTATTTGCAAACAGTTGAATCCAAATAATTTTATGACAAGGATGAAATGGTGCGTAGGTCTAAAATAAAGTGTCTTATGTAAATCATGTAAGGATGTCAATTCAAACCACTTAAGTATTCCTGTAGCTCAAACTCTACAGCAGCAGCACCGTCTCAGACCGTCTGTGTCAGTGGGATTGAGCTGGTTTACAAGCATCTGATGCCGTTTTTGACAATCACATGATCTGCCTACAAACTGACTGTTTGATTGGCTTTGATTGGCCATTAGCTTTCGAGAAAGGCATCTGGATGGTTTCTTGAAAGCCACCGCGCAGTTCAGGTCACTTCTTTTACCAGAGCTTTCCAACTTGTACACAGTCTCACACCAGAGATTTTTATAACGTTTTCTTGTCTTAACAGCAGTGATTTTAAACTTCTCGTATGGAGGAATCAGCACCTCTTTCTGTTCAGGATACTTGGAATATTTGATCACATCAGCGCCTTCACAAGTTTTGATTTCAAAACAAGATTTATTTCCAAAATCTTGCGCTACGTTACGCTCAAGAGAAGAGGATGTAAATGATCCGAAACGAATCTTTTTGCCTCTAACATTTTGGTCAAATTCAGCTTTGACACCACGGTACGTAAACTTGCATTTCATTTGTTTTTCAGCCAATATCTTAATCGCGTCCGTTAACAAAAACTGAAGTGAATACCATTTGAATACCTTCTTTGTGTAGTTTTGCTTACCGTAACGAACAGCCATATTAAAATTGCGGTATACGTTAGAATTAAGGTTGGTGTACACATAAATGGCAATTGAATGGTTCCTTGTTAAGTTGTCTTCTGGTGCTGTGGCATTCACTTCTCCTTCTTGCCAAGCATTTTTAAATTCAACTGAGTTATTGATTTCCTTCTGTAGATGTTTTGTCTTCACCAGATGCGCCATTTTTACAGTACAACCGTCATACTGATCATCAACTGATTTCAGTGCCATATCCAATGGATATATCTTTCTTTTACCAGCTGCTCTGTGATCCTGCAGTAACAGGAACCATAATGATCAATCATCAGTATTCATGTCTGTAATAGTCACACAAGAACACAATCTTACCTGTCCTAGAGCAGCTAAAATGAGAAGAGCTTCAATGATCAGCAGCATCTTGGGACAAATCCCTCAGATGGTCCAGATCTTCGAGACAACCAGAAACACAATTTTAATTTGTGTTTGACGGTTAAGTTAAAAGGTAACACAAAATCTCCTAAGAGAAATGATGAAAATACAGCTGTTTCACTGATGGACCCAAAACATACCTGAGAATAATCTTGACTTTCTGTTTTTCTAGGGGTTTTTATGTCTTTCTTTTTTTTCCCAAGAGTTCAGGAACAACAACGAGAAGAGAGCAGAAAAGTCACAGTCAGATGAAAACAGCAGTCTGACAGATGAGGAAGTTTGCTCTCTTTTAACGTTGGGAAGATGAATGTTCTGCATCTCCAAAATAGCATGTCCCTCTAATCCTGCCTGTTTATTGATGTCAAAAGAATCCTTTAACGTTAGTTTTCTTCTTTTTTTTTTTTTTTGTGATGATGCCACATTATTATTAGAGACATCTGCTGTTAATATACCTATTTCAAATGCACACAAATTTATATATATATATATATATATGTGTGTGTGTGTGTGTAATATTATTATTATTTTTTTTTTTTATGAAAGCTTTTCATCTGGATGTGAAACTGCTCAACTGCTTCTCAAACAACCACATATTCTTAAACAAAAAAGGCTTTTTAAATTAACTTCAGACAAAAAGTATCAATCATTTTAATCACACTGTCTTCAAACAACCTATTATTCCATAATCCTGGAAATATTTAAATATTCTGGTCATCTTTGCATCAGAATGTAAAATGGCACTTGCATATTCTTAAATAAACAAGCATTTGATTACCTTGTCCATGAGTCACTTCAAAACAGCCTATCAAATTATCAAATAGGCCAAGAATTTAGAGCTTCCAGAGAATTAAATATTTTTTTATGTTATTGTTATTGATGTATTCATGTCTTCAGATTAAGTCATTAATTTGGCTACACACATATTGAGGAGGAAAGAGCTTTAATGTTTAGCCAGTGGCACTCGGACAGTAAAATCTTAGATACAGTTAATCAGTCACAGGCTTATTAAATCAGTTTTTACGAACAACTGGTTTTAGTGTAACCAGTTCCTGATTTGAACTACTATAAATAGAAATAAAGAAGCATATGCCAAATTTGTAAATGAGTAAAAACCAAGAAGAAATGTGGAACAGTTTATTTATTTAAGAATTGTCCTCATCTTTTGGTTGAAGGAAGCATCTGTAGGCAACTATTTGCACATTACGTAATTTAAGTGCTATCATAAGTCATACAACAATTATTTGCATGATTTTAAGTTGACAAATGTATTAACTCACTCAGCGTGCTTTTAAACGCAAGAAAAGCAAAGGCACTATAGGTATTTATCTAAAAAATGATAAATATTGAATGTGCTTTCAGTGGAAAGCTAAACGAATAAATGCAATATACAAGCCAAAAAAACAAAAACAAACAAATCAGACATAAAGTGACAGACATTTCACAGCAAATATATGAGGTTAAGACCGTTTGATTGCACACAGTTTGTGTGGAGCTGGGTTCAGGGTAAAGCCCACGACTGGTTTGAGATCCAGATCATCTTCAGATACTCCAGGAGGAGGAGTGAAGCGGAAATGCTGAAGTAGGGAAGTAAAAAACAGAAAGAGCTCCATCCTGGCCAAACCCTCTCCAAGACAAACCCTGCGGCCTGAGAACAACAAGCAGAAGATAAATAAAAACGTCTGTGATGGCACAATAATAGCGAATTTAAAGTCTACTGCACCTGCAGCGAAGGGCAAGAAGGCATCATTTTTGACAAACTGGCCCTGCTTATTTAGGAAGTGTCCTGGGTTGAAGCTGTCAGGAGTTTCCCATTCGTTTTCATCCCTCAATACAGATACCAATAGAGGCCACACACTGGTACCCTGCACAAAAAAAAAAGATTAATGATACGTGGTGCGAGCACATAATCAAAACACTGCATGCTCTTACAGGACCCAGACCTTCTTTATGAAGTATCCGTTCAGGTTAACATCACAGGTGGTTCGACGAGGGGAACCAATAGGTGATATATTTCCAAATCTCTGGGTTTCATGGATCACAGCATCTGTAAATGGTAAGTTCTTCCTGTCTTCCACCAACGGCTGACGCACACCGATCACTCGGTCAATCTCATTGTGGACCTCGGCTTGGATAAATTAACAAGTAAGATGACAATATGAGTACTTATAATATCATTACAATATACTTGACTCTGATATTGGTTAATAATTCTAAAATAATGCAACAGTGAGTTAAGCTGCAGCCATACCTTGTATTTCAGGGTATTTGGCCATGAGCAGAAGACCCCAGCGCAGTGTCGTGGCCGTTGTGTCGGTACCAGCACCAAATAGGTTGTTCATTGTGTAGTATAAATTCATCGAATTGTAGAAAGAGTCTGTTTTGCCAGATTCCTGCAGAAAATATTGCCAAGAAAGTTAGTCAGAATGCAATCGTGAGTCTATTTATTTGATTCAAAACTACAGGCAGTACCTCATCTTTTTGCTGTCGTATCAGAAAACATTCAGCAATTCCTTTGGGGTCCTGAGGGTTTATAGTCTTCTTCAGGCCATTAATTATTTCCTCATTTTGTCGTATGGTTTCGTTGACATTGCTGACAATGCGTTTCTGATTCGCCACAAAAGGACGAATCCAAGGAAACATGTTGTAGAGCTACAAACAATAAGAACCGCATCTCATAATGTACAATGTATATACAATTTGACTCCAAAATAATGCATTAGAAATGTCTGTGTACCTGAACTGAAGCTGATCCAGTTAATCTCATGTTTTCATAAGATCGTCTGACCATGCGATGTAACTTAGTGTTGCTATATTCAAATCTGGTGTTGTAAACAATAGCAGAGATGACGTTTGAAACAGCCATGGCCATTGGAAGAGTTGTTTCAAATGGTTTTCCTGCACATGAATGAAAAATATATTAATCTTTAAATCTGCTTCAGTCACAGCATCGTCTTGTGCTTTGGCTTTATAGTCTTACCTTCAAACTTCTCAAATTCCTGTTTTAGGCATTGCGATTCTTCAATGATAAACTCTTCGCTTCTTTTCTTGCCCATTCCAAAGTCTCGCAGTTTTGAAAGAGCAAAGCGTCTCATTTCCCTCCAGTTTTCACCATTGGAAAATGCGATCCCTATAGAAGACGTATTTATTCATTACTCCAAAATACTGAATTAATTTGACATTGACAGAAAAATAAGGTGTTTTTTAAATGATCCTCTGAAGACAGAACCTTCTTACCATATCCCTGGTTGAAATCATGAAATATGGGAGTAATATCTCTGTCTCCAAACTCCTCTGAAAGGTTCACTAGCGCCTTCTTGACAACCTTGTATCCTGACAATATCACCACTTTTCTTGGGCCCAGGTGCACTGTGTAAACTGACCCATACTGTTTTGACAGCTGTAAGACAGAAAAGATGGAACTAGATTATCATCATCTTATCTGTGTTTTACTAGCCAAATATATCTGTAAGAATACAGCATGAGATTTTTCTCAGTCTTACATAATTCAGGTAATACAGCTTGGTCACAAATTTTCCTCAGCTATAATGAATGACCTCTTTACACCTCATTACCTCTCTCCTGTTGTGCATTTGCCAAGGTCATACATTACCACTGACTCTAGATGCCAGAAAATGCCTACAAGGCATTTGCACTATTTAAGCAATAAGTTACAAGAGGGAATACCCTACTGGCAATGCGTTATTTTGTTCACCTCAAAAAGGCTCAGGTAGATTTTCTTGAGGTCGAGCGTGTGCAGGTTCCCCAGAAGCGGCAGTGGTTTGGGTCCTGGAGGATATTTTTTTTCTTCATCCTGAGAGCTGGAGCTGATGGAGAACAGGTAAATAACCAAACACAACAGCAAAGCACCAAATACAGTACCTATGCAAGAGCTCTGCGAGAGTAATGCTTCTATTAAAGCCATAGTCAGAAATCTTCTATACACATGCACAGATCAATAACCTGTGTAGGTCTAATGTGGGTTGTAGTCTTGCTCTTGCTCTATGTACCTTGCAGTTAAATTAAAGGAGGGGCCATAAGAAAGAGGAGAGTGACCTTTGCACTGAAACAAGGCTAGGATCAGATCCAAATCACATCACTGTCACAGGTAAATAATCTGACATGTCTCTTTAGTGTAAGAATAATTATTTATTTTAATCTTTGTCATACAGAACAGCCTAGGAACTTTCTTTTGCAGCACAAAATCATAAACAAAGCATTAAAAAAATGAAACACAGATTTTACATGTAAACTGCTCATAAACCAATTCTGTATTAAATCAATCCACTGAACAAATAGGACTTGTAAGATTAACCAGTGCATTTTTTTAAACAATAAAAAAAAATAAAAGGCACACCACAGCTCAAAAAGTACAAAAGTATTTCATTATGTTCTTATGACATTTTGAGCTTATACTTTTGAAGTTGAGTGTGTCCCCTTTGATTTATTTGTTGTCAGGTGGAGCCCCCACGTTGAGGTTTTTTGTCTGATTGATGTGTGCTCTTTGACTGTTTTTTGTCAAATAATAAAAATAACAAATGATACACTGAGTGCACGGGTTATGAATTTCATCAGCCTTGTTCAGATGATCGCTTTACGATCATGTATCAGGCAAGGACAGCAATTTCCCACAGTGCACTTTGAACACTGACCTGAATTTCTGGGGCAGCTGCTTAAAATATAACAGAGTATTGAATTGTTTATATTTGTCGAACTGAATAGAACACCTTGTTCCACTTAATCTAGACAGGTAAGTAGAGAAGCATGTCTGTAAGCGTTTTGTAGACAAGTATGTCTACATGCTACTGTACACACCTGTTTGACTCTGAGACTTTTTAAAAATGTGTTGAAAGTTAAGTCACCTTTATTCATTTAGCACTTCATAAAATACAATACAACATGATATTTACCATAATATCATGCTACTTTAAGTGTTTTGTTATTGCTATTTGTAAATGTACTACCTGTACTATTTACCACCTTTAAACATTTACATTTATTTGATTGGTTCAGTTATATGTTAAAAATTATGTACGTAAAAAAAAAAAAAAATCCAGTTAATTTACAGTAAACTACTGACAATACTAATTTACCTGCATGACACTGTGGTTTTACAGTTCACCTACTGTAATATGGAACAACAGTTTATTACTGTAAAAACAATACAGTATTTTGCTGTAGAATATATAAGATGTTCAGTATAACACTGAACAAGTGTTTGTTTGCCAAATACATATTTTTAATATTTCTACTGTAATTTTATCATCTTTATTACTGTAAAATGTATCAAAATACTGTAGAATGTGATTTTTATGTTATTTGTGATTTAAAATTTACATTCTAAAATTCAAACCAAACACAATTATGGCTTTTTTAAAAGACACTTCAAAACATCAGGCTTTTATTAAAGACAATAATATCAATAATGCATCGTTTCCACTCCACTATAATTGCGACTGAACACAGCGCAATGCTCTCACTTCACATGAAGATGTAGTAACTGAACAAATATGTAGTTGCTGAACAAAATGCTGTGATTTCACATTAAAACTGATTTGCAGAACACTGTGCTTACTTCACATAACTATCTACTAAGAACAGAATGCTGTGAACATGAGCATGTACTATAGTTGCATAACACAACTCTCTGACTTTGCATTACTAAACAAAGCCCCACGCAAAGTCCAAAAGTTTTTTTTTTTCTTTTTTTCTTTTATGAGTATGGCCACATGATAATTTATAGACAAGCTTTCCTGTCTTCTTGGATATCACCTGAATTCCTAATACCTAAATTCTAAAGAAGCGCCTAAAAGCCAATATAAAAAGATGAGATACTAGGCTTGGTAAAACAAGATTAATAGCACTGAAGAGTATTCTAAGATGTTTTTCCATGATAATGACCTCTATTTTATAATTATCAGAGAATGATCTCATTTCAGATTACCCCCACACCTGAGTACTGACACCAACCCTGTGAGGACTTACACCACCCAGGGGCGGTTTTAGGCACAGGGCGAACGGGGCAGTTACCCGGGGCGGCATTTTTTAATGTCACGTGGGGGGCGGCAAAGATGTGGTAAACCATTCTGGCCAGAGAGCATTTTTTCACCGTGGGTATCACCTATCTCTCGTAATTCCATGTAGAACCGCCACTCTGACACCACCTCTAAATTAACATACAAATCGTCCTTACATTATTATCACAGCATCCAGATATTGAGTTAATGTGTTCAAAATAACTGAACACATGACTTTTATTCATGTTCAGAATACAAATAGAGATCAAATCTAAAATTTCTATTTCTTCGCTCTGTCTACCTAAATCGGTGGCCAAGAGAGCTCAATGCGCTGCAACTTAAAAAAAAACACATGCAAACAGAAAAAACGTCAACACATTAAGAAAACCTCTTCATCAGTTCGACAACACAGGCGCTGCAAATTCTCGCAACGCAGCCAAACAAAGAGAGGCACTGCAAACACACGAACACGCAGCAAACACAGAAACGCACGTTATAAATAGTCTATTAATATCCAAAAGACTGTATGATCAGGTTGTTCAAATAAACTAAAAAAAAAAAGTCACCTTTCAATTCAGCGACAAAACCTCTGCTCTGACCAAAAGCCACTGAACATATAATCAGGTCCCAGATAGATTGGTCACTTTTTGAGGTCCCCCTGAAACATTTGCATTGTGGTCCGTGCTTTTTGCAGCGCGTTTCTGTGTTTGGTTGCGTTGTGAGACTTTTTCAGCTCATGTGTTTTTTCGGTAACACTTTATTTTGATGGTCTCTTTTAAACAATCTGTTGACAATAAGTAGCTTTGAACTTACATGTCAACTAACTCTCAGTAGAATATTGGTACACTCTCCAAGTAATATCTGCTAACTCTTTATTGTGATGGTCTCCCAAAAGACGCTTAACTGACTATAAGTAACTTTACAAGTACATATCAACCTATTCTAACCCTAACCCTACCAGTCTACTAATACTCTGCTAGCACTCTGTTGAGAGTTAGTAGATATGTAGGTGCAAT
>JAUCNO010000794.1:2929992-2948899 GCA_032353835.1 Enteromius viviparus
GGGTGTGTGGGTTTGTGGATGGATGGTTGGATGGATGGATGGATGGTTGGATGGATGGATGGATGGATGGATGGATGGATGGATGGATGGATGGATGGATGGATGGATGGATGGATGGAAAAAGGGGCCTGAGGTGGGGGAAAAATGTAGAAAGTTGTAAACAGAATGACAGGACGATTGGATGGACAAAAGAAATGGATGGAAGGAAATAGAATGATAGCTGGAATAACAGATGGATAAATGAATAGAACAATAAAACAATGGATGGATGGATGGATGAAACGATGTAATGACAGAAAAAGATAGAATGGATGGACAATAAATTGAATGATAGAATGGATAGATGGATGTAGATGAAACAACAGAATGATAGATGAGATGGATGGATAGAACAAATGAATTAAATGATAGAATGTGGATGGATGAATTTAGATGGAATGATAGAACAATAGATATGATGGAAGGAATGTGAAAAGAAATGGATGGAATGACAAATGATGGATGGATGGAACAGGTGGAATCATAAACATGGAAACAATGGAATTATTTGTAAATTGTAAGTTTAGTTTAGTTAACTCTCCATGAGGGGTTTAGAGTAAGAAATGTGGGTCTGGTAGGGATTTGGAAACAAGCACTAACACACTTACACTAAAATCAAAAACTCAGAAGCAGACGGCACTGAGAATGACTGCGGCAGTGATGCAATTTTTTCAGGAATAGCTCTGCTATCTGGAACATTCTTTCCATTGCACAGACGGCTCCTTCAAAATCACCTCCTTCAGAAAGACATCTGCTGACCCAGAATGAGAAACACTGGACGTGTAATGACTTCAGTGTTAGCTTCATACACACTTTGGGAGTCGTTTATATCACAGCGATCTCCTTTGTCCTGCTCGGCTGTGATTGATGAGCGAACGTTACTGATAAGCATGTTTTCATATGGCCGCATGGTTCTGCTCCGATCGCCCGGTCACAGTGGACGAATGACCAGATGAACAGATGCCTTTCTGATGGGAGAAAGATGATGTCATTTCCCCCATACAGTAAAACTGAGGACAAAAAAGCTAAAGTGGTTCAACTCTCGTATTACAGTATTCTTAATGATGCTTTATATACGCTTAGGCCGTCCAAGATGTAGACGAGTTTATTTTTTCATAGGAAGACATGAGGAGAAATTCAGCTTTCCTTCACCACTGCAGTGAATGGGTGCCGTCAGAATGAGAGAAAATCCAACTTCTGGCCACAATACCAATGCATAATTCTTTCCTTTAAATTAAATTTTATCAGACTCTCATTCTGACGGCACCCATTCACTGAGCATCCAAGTGACGCAATGCAATTTCTCTTCAAATCTGATGAAGAAACAAATTCATCTACATCTTGGATGGCCTGAGCACGAGCACATTTTCTGCGAATGTTTAATTTTTGGGTGAACTGTTTCTTTAAGCGTACTCAAATCACTTTGGATTAAAGAATAAACTAAACATAAAACGAGCAATTAGTACTATGTCGCAACTAATCCATCAGAAAAAAAAGAAACATCTATGCTTTCTGCTTTGGAAGGGATTTGCAGAAAAAGCACAAAGCCGCGAGCGACCCCAGATCTCTCACTTCTGCAGTAATGCTTTTGGCTTGAGGCCACTTTTCTTACAATAGGTGTGGGCTGCAGCAGAGAGATGATCTCACCACAGAGCCTGCTTTGGCTGTAATGATATAATGTTAATTCTGCGTCCCACGACTGTGTCATTTTTAGAGACACACACCCTTCCTGAAGGAGTGAAGACTGACGCTATACAGCCTTGAGTACAAACAGGTGAAGAGTTTAACATTTTATAAATGCCGATGTCACAGCTCATAAGCAACAACTCCTTTAAAGACTAACACACTTCCCTATTTTCTGAAGGATCCCTTGCAAGCTTATTTTTACATGTCATAAAGTAATCGATTCCTATGGACATAAAATATGACAACTATATCACTATATCTAACCTTACTAAGAAAAAGCACTGTGGAAGTACCAAGATAAAGTGATGTTTTCAAAGTTCAAACGTAACATACAGATATTAAAAGAAGTCTCTTTTGCTCACTGAGGCTACATTTATGCAGTCAGTAAAAATAGCTATAGTGTTAAATAATTTAAATATTCAAAACAACTGTTTTCTATTGAAATACATTTTGAAATTTTGAATTTTCTGCAGTCTTCAGTGTCACATGACTCATGAAATCCTTCTAATATGCTGATTTACTGCTCAAGAAACATGTCTGATTATTATCAACATTGAAAACAGTTGTGCTGCTTCACGTTTTCAGAAACCATAATAATATATGTTTTAATTAAAGCAACATTTATATATATGGAGAGAGAGAACAGCATTTATTTCAAATGTATTGCATCCTTAAAAAAATATTACCTTCAGAAAAAAAAATTAAAGAAACGCCCAAGAATCTATGGTTTTACCATGGTATTTAAACAGATGCCACAGAAGCCAATTATATCATATTCATACCATGGTATTGCTAGCTTGCGACATGTTTTGAAATCATTGTACTCTGATATACTATGGTTCTCAATGATTCATATCTGATGTATTAACATAATTCCTCAACGCATTCCTTCCTTAGCATGTACTTTTTGGTAAGCACGTGCTTTAGTAAACTCAATCAACAGCAGACACTTAGAACCAACATGCTCTTTGTTAAAAATAAACTAAACACATTTCAATTAACTAAACAACCCAGCTAAACAAACGGTGTGTTTTGTTGCCATGACAACAGCGCGGGCCGGTGGTACGAGCACAGGCTTGTTGTCGTCTCTCACGTGGCGGTGCAGAACTGGAGCGTGATGTCATGCAGCGTGTCTTATCTCTGTGCGTCAGGTCATGAGTTCAGACGCTAACTGTGGTCCGCTCATTTTAGCAGAAATTAGACAAGTCTGTATTCACAAACCCCAGCATGTCATTTCCAAGTGTCCATAAACGCGAACCAGGGTGTTGCGTGGTGCCTCCACATTACGACAGCGCGTTATTTGAGTCTAAACACAGGCAGCTCTTCTCTTTCTGCTCACCCACATGTGAGCGTCCTCCACAAACCTGAAATGTTTAGACAGACTCTAAAATCAAAAAAGAATACGGAGCCACACGGGCCGATTTAAGACAGCATCTCTGTCACTGACGACTGCCAGCCAGCTCCCGTTGATTTCAGAGATA
This sequence comes from Enteromius viviparus, assembly GCA_032353835.1. Classification (NCBI taxonomy): domain Eukaryota; kingdom Metazoa; phylum Chordata; class Actinopteri; order Cypriniformes; family Cyprinidae; genus Enteromius; species Enteromius viviparus. The sequence continues at coordinate 2,933,199 of JAUCNO010000794.1, forward strand.
CTCCTTCAGTAGGAAATGGAATTTGTAAGTGCAATCTGATGAAGTGCTTCCTAAAAGCTGCCCTTACTCACAATGAAGTAAGCGATAGGCTAATTTCTCAGTTGCATGGTCACCACGCACATAAACACAAATAAAACGATACCGTGATACTTCCTGCAAAAGCAACCCACGAGTAGGTGGTTTGTTTATTGTTTCATCTATTTGCTAGTTGGTTTTTACTAAGTATTTATATGACGTAAATCCGAAGGATTCAAATAATCATCTGCCAAGTTCAAATCGTAAATCAGCAAGGCATGCAGTCACACTATGGCACGGTTTCATAGACGGGGCTTAGCCTAAACCAGGATTAAGCCATGGTTCAATTACGACCTTCGAGCCATTTTTATAAACATGCCTTTAAAAAAGCATTACTGGTGTGTATCTTAAGACTAAACAAAGGCACTGGCCTGTTTTAAGATCAGTCAATAGCATAGAGTTGTGACGTTCGCGAACAAACCGATTCTTTTGAACGGCTCATAAAGATGAACGATGGGATCCAAGCCGTTCTTTCTGTCGTTCTTTTCTTCCTATGCGTGTTTCACACAGATACACACACATTCGCTCCTCCACGAGACAGAACAGTTATATGGGGAGGGCTACTGCCATCAGTGTTACCAACTATTTCCTATCAACCTGCCCGAAAAGTAGCTAAATGTTGCCAGATGATGTCACGCAATAATTTGCATATCAGTGACATCATCACGTAGTATGACAAGCGTAAGCCCGTCATGTTTCTACTCTCTGAGGCGCCGTGTATTATATTTAAACATTACATCCAGATGCACAATAAATAGGTTCTTATTAACATATTACTTTGCATGATGACGTCATTGCGTAATCGCAACGCAAAACTACATCTTTATGTAGTATACAAAATAATTAGTGGTTAATAAATTAACTTTTTTTGGTGGTTTTAGTTATTTGACTACAAATCTTACCTTATCATACCTCCCAGTGATTATTCCGGGGATAAACTGATTTGCCCCCAAGCTGGCTTCTTAAAACTGACTAAATATTTAAAAAGAGCCGTTTGAAAGGAACGGATCGCAAAGATTCGGATCCCCTCAAAGAGCCATAAATCGAAAATGAGTAAGACGGAGCTTGAGCAGTGGGCGTAGAGTTGAGGTTGTACAGTAGGCCGATTTGCTTTTCCTGTTATCTACTGCGAAAGACAGCTCAGTCTGACTTCATGAATTGAGAATACGGTTTTACTGCAAACAACAAACTTTTGCTTCCAGTCTGGCTGGTCTGTTATAGACAGGGTTGAGCATCGTCAACTGAGACATCAACTAGACAAGAGACCATCTTTAACCAGCAAACCATCTTATGCTGATGAGGAAAAAAAGTGAATGTTTTAAGAAGTCAAACACTGTGTATTTGAATCATGTAATTATTATTTAATTTCATTTAAAGACAAAGAAATATTAAATTGATTTACATTATTTTAACATGACACCCAATATACCAGATTTATGCATACATTGAAACATTTCATACCAAGCCTGAACAGAACACCCTTTTACAGCAGATTTAGCTAAAAAACAAAACACTTAAGACCTGAGAAAAAAGTATTAGGACATAACATTTTCCATTTATTGTTTAGGACATTAAAAATATATATGAAATATAAATAAATAAATAAAACATCATACATTTATACATGTAATTTATACTCACTTTCTTAAAAAAAATGAATAAATGACATGATTGAATATGCATAGGCAAAAACAATAGATTTTTTTAAATCACCAATACATTTACAGTATTTCCATTTTTTTTTTACTTTACATATAAAAATGTATAAAGATGATTCTCAACCGTTATAACTTTTTGCTAAATTTTCCAAAATATACTGTCTTCATATGAGAATGCAGAGGTTAAAGCTTCATATATTGATTCTAAAGCTTATTTATATTCTTTATTATCAGAGATGGTCGGTCAAATTTCAGTTGGCGATCTCTAAATCAAAATCTTCCCCGGAGCAGGTTAGCTGTGGAGCATAAATTACTATGCCAGTGAACACAGCTAAAAGCCAGGCCACATTCATGGCACCCAAACCCAGGACTAGACTGAAATTTACCAGCTAATCCAGCTTCATAATACAGGCCCCAGGAGCACCAAATCTGCCCATGTTAACTTATTTTAGATCAGACATGACTTATTTGGTGTGTCACTAACTGGAGACTCAATCTGACTCTTTTTGGAATCAGAGAGTCGAGAACCGCTGCACTTGGATCTCTCCACTCCGCAAATAAACCAGCAGGTTCATCAAAAGAACAATTCTATCAGATATCATTCTCATGTCTTCAAATGCTTGAGAAGTGAGTAACGATAAGTATGAAATGTAGTGGCACAAAAAAGTAAGACATATGGTTTGAAGTAAGTAAATACTCTAATAAAGTATTTATATTTAGCCTATGCATAATGTGAACGCTTGATGTTATGACGTCTTTTCAAACTATTATCTTTGAAAAAAGAAATATTTTGGTCTCAAAAATAGTGTTGTTGAACTTTGGTGTTTCATACTTACAGTTGTGTGCTGTATATCAGCCCTGATATAATTGCTTATGATAAAGAAGAAAAGAGTGATTTCCTTTGACGTCAGAAATCTAAACATCCTCGGTCAAATTACATCTTAGCAACAACACGTGACATGGCTGCCCATTACCATTAAATAGAAGTAATTATGATAATGCTGCTTTGCATGGACCAAACCAAATATAGGTGGCATTCTTCATACATGGAGCGAGAGTGTACTCCGTCCCACCTGAAAACTAGCTCCTCTTAGGAATTTGCTTATAGCTGGGGCAACAAGGATTTCAAAGGGGCCAATCCTCCTTCGTATAAATGCTTAACTTAAAGCTGCTTCTCCATCTTGATCCAAGTGTTCTGTGTGGCTAAAGAATGAGAAGGCTTTAAGATTATACTATTTAACACTTTAGCACAATGGCATCAGTCATATCATGCATATAATTATATATTATCATCTCAAGTTGATCAAAACCTTTCCAGGTAGGTGAATGAAAGACGATCACGTGTCTCACCTGTCTAAACTGTGCTGATGACACCTCCGCCTTCACCATAATGCCATGGCCGTACACTAGAGGGCGCTGTTTCTTCAACTGAGAGCTGGACGTCTGTTAACGCATTATATAAACACATTAGTTTTGGTCAGAATGTTTTCAATGCGTGAATAAACTTGTATTATTTTTAATCGCTTAAAAGAATAATAATGGTACACACCAGAGTTATCCTGCCCACAGCAGCAGAGGAATCTCCTGGCTATTCTTAGGAACCACCATAAAAACCCAGTTGTTATAGCTGTGGTGAAAAATACTTAAATTAGGACAATTCGTAGAAAGCGAAACATTAGTGTGATCAAATATAAATCTTATCTTGGTTTGCCGTTTTTCACAGCAATTCAATTCAATTAGCAGCTGTCAAAACGCCTTTTATTGCTATATCGTGTGATTAAAAGTTTCCCGGTCAGTGTCTGATGACGCTTTAATGCCATTGTCTATCCATTTAAACATTGGGTATTGCATAAATTCGTTTAAATGGCGACTATTATAAGTTAAGATGAATAACGTCGTCCATCTTTTTAAAAACACGGAGAAAGGAAAAGAAGAAAATACAGTCAATGTGCGCAAGACATAGTTTGACAATGCATATGCTGCTAAAACAAAACAATCCTGACCTGTGTTGCTGAACTCCGTATTGGATTCCATTTGTGTTTGTTGTTTAAAGTTCGTGGTTTTGTTTTCTGAATGAACGCCAGACGGAGTTCGGATTTCCCGCGAACACTTCCTCCTCCTTGATTCTCTCAAGGGAGGAGTCTGCTCTAGATCGCTCTCTACTGTGTGAATGTGAAAAGCTCCTCGTTTAATGTAATAGTGAAGAATACATTTTTGAATAGCTTCTTTATTTTACTGAGAAACGAACATTTAATCTGGCTGATTTTCCGAGATATGAAACAAGCTATTCGTTGTTTACCCGACGTCGTTTGCTAATGTGATGTGTTATTAAACATTACACGAGATGCGCTTAACTAATAAAATATTTGTATTAGTCTAATTAGATCATAATAACCAATTAAATACTACAAATAATCCGAACTGTTGTGTGTTCTGATGGCTACAAACTCACAATTATTATTATTATTTTTTTTTGTTAAAGGAGGATTTACTTACCTTTAATAGTTTCCCCCTCTCATTCCACTGCAAACCAACGCCTAAAAGGAGGTCCAATAAGTTGCTAAAAAAGTTAAAAACGTACGTCTCCATATTGTTATTATTTTTTTACAAACTAATACTTAAAGACTGTATATCTGTCTTTTGCAGAGCGCTGTTGTTGCATTGAGAGTTGCGAGATATTGCCGCGAAAATGACGTGCTCGTGCTACCAAGAGCTCATGTTGCACACACTGGGCAACGGAAGTCCGCCTCTTTCCCGCGGTTCTGTCAGTTCACTTTTCGGGTTAATGGCCAGTTTTAACCATATTAGATGTACAATACAACTTGCTGATAATAACATTCATTTTTTAGGAATATTAATGTTAATAGGGAATAATATATTTGATAAGAATGTCTATCTACCTATCTATCTATCGGGAAAAGGCGAAAAAGCTTGCTACTTAAAGTTACACAAGTTGTCAGGCTTACATATTCAGCAGCCTGTTTCTTTAAAACGAGAGACCTCAGCTGCTCTGTCATTGGACAAAGAGTGCACGCCCGACTGAGTCGAATAATTTGATTGGCTGATTTTTCGACGCCTATGTAAATGACAAATATCCGCCCAAACGTCACTCTTCAAGTCCACACAGACTTTTGCTGTGCTAGTAACGTTACCTGGAGAAATGTCGCTTCGCACCGCTGTTCGTCTCCTCGGTGCTCCTTTCAGGAGTGTTTCGCAGCCGTGCGCTGCTAACGCGAGCAGGGCGTACACGGCCGTGCCCCAGGCGCTGTCTGTGCTGGAGAACGAGCTGGACTCTATCCGCGCAGCGGGCACATGGAAAGGGGAGCGAGTGATCACGTCCAAACAGGGTCCTCATATCTACGTGGACGGCAGCAGAGGCGGTGAGCCGCACAGTCTGTTAATGAACACATAACATCTATGGCTTATACAACGAAAATGATTAGGTTTCACATTTCTGGAGGCACTTGCCATAGGGAAATAAAGTCATGCTGCTATTTCAGTTTTCATCTTTGCTACAAAAAAAGTTTTAATAACAAACCTAAAAAAAAGTGTTACATTTATGCACATGTCATATTTTATTCAATATAATATATGCACAATTATTGTATAAAATATTTAAAATTATATTTTAGTTTTTTTTTTTTAAATAAAGGGTTGAAGCGAATGGTTTGCAAAGGTTATGCTTCATGTTATTTAAAAAACACATTTACATTTACACTCACATAAATGTGACCCTGGAACACGAAACCAGTCATAAGGTCAGTTTTTTGAAATTGAGATTTATACATCATCTGAAGCTTTCTATTGATGTATGATTTGTTAGGATAGGACAGTATATAATATTTGTCCGAGTTACAACTATATGAAAATCTGGAATCTGAGGTTGATAAAATCACCTTTAAGGTTTTCCAAATGAAGTTCTTGGGAATGCATATTGCTAATCAGAAATTACGTTTTTATATATTTATATGTAATTTACAAAATATAATTGACTTAATATCCTAATGATTTGTGGCCTAAAAGAAAAATTAATTCTATTTTAAATTAAAATAAACAAACTAAATTTATGATTCTCAATCATTTAAAACTTCTCTAAAGGTTTATATTTTGATGCTTAAAATGAGTAGTGCAGTCAAAAATATATTTATTAATGTTACATATATACTAATAATATTAAACAATTTATTATTGTATATAATAGATATTTTTGAAACAGTCAATATATTTAAATATTAAAGTTTTATTATTATTATATTTCTTCTAATTGTTAATATATATTTTATTATATTATACAGAATATAGTTGTTAAAACTCTTCTATAGCTTTATTAAGTTTTATAAGTAGTTCTCTATTCATAAATGTTTTATTTGATTTATTGAATTATTTTTGTGAATGTTTAATGTGAAAATTTGTAATGCACAACGAGCATCGGTGAATAGCTCAAATAAAAGATTTAATTTTTTGGTCTCTTTAACTACTAATCCAGCATTTCTCTCTTTGTTTCAGACATGTTGAATTTCTGTGCTAATAACTACCTGGGTTTATCCAGTCATCCAGAGGTGGTGAAGGCAGGGATAGAAGCTCTGCAGGAGTATGGCGCTGGCCTTAGTTCAGTTCGCTTCATCTGTGGCACACAGGTGAGGAAAAATACTGTATTTGAACACACTCACTGAAGCGCATATTAATGCCTTGAGATCCAGATACTAAACTATCAGGTACTGTCTGTCCTCTAGAGCATCCACAAAAACTTAGAAGAGAAACTAGCACAGTTTCATGAAAGAGAAGACTGTATTCTGTATGCCAGCTGCTTCGATGCCAACGCTGGTCTGTTTGAGGTCTGTCTGAATCAACTGTTATATTATAACTGTAGTAAATAGTACCACTGCAAATGCAATACATTGTTGCTCTTTGCTTTAGGTCCTGTTGGGTCCCGATGATGCAGTGTTATCTGATGAACTAAACCACGCCTCTATTATCGATGGCATTCGATTATGCCGTGCCAAGAGGTTCCGCTACAAACACATGGACCTGAACGACCTGGAAGAAAAGCTGAAAGAATCACAGGTAGATGTTGTATAGATCTCTTGTTACTGGATTTCATGCAAATCAGAGTTTGCACAGCACGCTTCAAGTGGTTATATTTAAATACTGTTTGCATTAGTGACTGTGTTTTGTCTTGATACGTGGTAAAGATTTGTTTGATGGAAAACAAAAAATGTAATACAACAGCTTAACAGGCGTCTGTTATTTACAGTCCTCTCGTCTGAGACTGGTGGTCACAGACGGCGTGTTCTCCATGGATGGTGATGTGGCTCCTCTGCAGGGTATCTGTGATCTGGCTGAGCAGTACGGGGCCTTGGTCTTCATTGATGAATGTCATGCCACTGGATTTATGGGTCCCCGTGGGCGGTGAGTAAACAGAAAAAACTATTTATTAAAGGAATAGTTCACCCAAAAATGAAAATCTGATGTTTATCCGCTTACCCCCAGGCATTTAAGATGTAGGTGACTTTGTTTCTTCAACTGCAAAAAGTACTGCGCCTTTTTGGACTAATCCAGCTGCCGTACCTGATGGATCATTGAAATATTTCCGGAAGTAACCATGTCACAGACTTGCAATGCGCCTTCACCGTTTTCAGTGCATTAAAACATTGTTTTTCAGCCACATCCGCGCTTCTTGTTCGAAATGTATAGTTTGTATACAAACTATATAGTATACGATGACCAGCAATACAATCAGCCAGCGCAGTCGTCCCTCCATACTAAATAACGGCATGTTCCATTGGAGTTTTCCTGCATGTTAATTCTGACCAATTAAAAAGCAGTTTATGAAATATTAATGGCACATCTGGCCAACGAGTGATGTAGATGTTGTCACATGACTGCATTTTAGTTCGTTTCAACTGGTTCGGACCAGAGCAATCAGTGTGGTGTGAAAAGGACTCAAAACGGCAGAAAAATGCTACTTGGTCCAGACCAAATGAACCAAACCACAGATGTGAAAGCACCCTAAGACACAAAACAGTATTCATATAAATTTTTTACCTCTGATCCACCACAATGTCCAACTGTCCTGAGTCGTTGTCTTCTTGCGCTATGGCTAATGAAAGATTAATAAGTGCATTACTGCCACTTATCTCTCAAATGGACCATTGACACTCCTAACTGAAATTGTAGATAGAGAAAAATAATTTGCTTGGTTTCAGAAGTAAACATAATCAGAGGAATTCACTATTAACTTAAAAGGGGTCATTAAGAAATTTTTTTATGATGTTCTCTTGAACTCCTCTTATATTGTAGATTTTTACATCATAAAACATTTTGAAGTAATAATAATAATAAAAAAGCTAATATTTTGATATTCATTAGATCGCTAAATAAATATCAGTCAGATCAGTAATAAGAGACAAAGCAATAGTGATCATTTAATGAAAACAGTTACTCACACTTAGGTTTCAACATCCAATATTTAAGTTTCAATCTTTCTAAAAAATCCTGTAATGAATCGATTTGTAAACAAATCCGTGTAAGAATGAAGTGAGCAAAGGACAAAGTTCTTATATTGGTGTGGTCTTCCTTAAAAGTTAGTTTATCCACTTTTCTAATGTTGGGATCAGAAGAAAGGCAAAGCAACCACTGTTTTTTTCACAATTTGGCCCTCCACAGCATCTTGTTGTCTTAGGATCTTTTTTTAATTCCCTATGGGAAAAATATTTATAAAACCAAGGCTGCTGCAAAAGTAAGCAGGCATCATTTCTCTTTGCCAAGGACCTTTAGAGAAATCGCCCTCATAGTTAAATTCTAAGGAGAGTTTCATATTTTCATGTCCAAAAAGTTATTCATCATGCAAGTAAATATTTGTGCATTTATTTCCCACAGAGGAACCGATGAGCTGCTGGGAGTGATGAACAGGGTGCACATTGTGAATTCAACTCTGGGTAAAGCGCTGGGAGGAGCTGCTGGTGAGTATAGATATCAAATGTTATCTGAAGCACAGGCCGAAGCGTTTTCTGTTCTTTCAGACATGGATTTCCTAAATCTCTGTCAGGCGGTTACACTGTCGGACCCAAGGCTTTGATTGAGCTTCTGAGGCAGCGGTCTCGTCCGTACCTCTTCTCAAACTCTCTCCCTCCTCCTGTGGTGGGCTGCGCCACCCGTGCTGTTGAACTGCTGATGGCATCCAATGAAATCGCTCAGTCCATGGCAGAGAAAACCATGAGGTAGGAAGCTAACCCTCTGTGGGCTTGGGTTACTACTACTTGTAGAGTTTGCTTTTCAAAGCAGCAGTCAGTCTGGGATGATATCGCGGTCAAAATGAGCTGACTTTTGCTGGTTCAGTATGAATGCTTTTAAGTATAAAGGATTTTTGGAGCTCATTGAGCTAATGACAACAATGGTCTATTGTGTGCCTTTTCTTCTTTCCCAAAGGTTCAGAAATAACATGACCCAGGCAGGGTTCACCATTTCTGGCACAGCTCATCCCATCTGTCCTGTGATGCTGGGAGACGCTCGTCTGGCTTCACTTATGGCTGACGACATGCTAAAACTAGGTAATAATTATTATGTAATTTTTTTTTCTACAGAATAAAGGAGTCCGGTAGCCAGTTTAAAACAATGTTTGTGTCTCTGTTTCCAGGAGTGTATGTGATTGGTTTCTCCTACCCAGTCGTTCCCAAAGGAAAGGCCCGCATTCGAGTCCAGATCTCTGCGGCTCACACTGACGAGGACATTGATCGTGCTGTAGATGCCTTCATACAGACCGGCAGGAAGCATGGTGTCATTTCCTAATGTCAGAAACACAACTAGTTGTGCACTATTAGAGTGAGGCTAAAGTTACATATCATAGCATGAAAATGCTGTTGTGATCAGTGAAGGTCAAGGATATTTGTATATTATCAGTATTGACAGAATAAATGACTTTCTCTATGATTAATAGTTGCTTTTTTGCAGCGGTCTTCTACACCAGCTATATACCAAATGTGTCTTGACTTTTTCCAGCTAAGACATGTCACATTAGCATTAATAACAGGTTTGTATAGATTATGCTCATGCTGCAGCTGCCCATGGGTGGGTACAAATAAAAAATGTATGCCAATTAATGTCTTCTGTGATTATTTACATTAGGGTAGTTGACTACTTAAATGTACTACTTTCATAAACTACAAAATACAAGTCCAGAAACTCTGTCTCTGTCTCTCAGACAGCTGTGTAAAACCAGACAGGCATATTGATGTTTTGTACAGTGCATGCAAACAGCAGTTTATCAACAGGGGGCATGTTGTCACAATGGAGACCTCATGGTGTCACAAAAGTCTGTTATAGATATATTTTTTTTAAGACAAATAATCAAGTTGAGCAATTAAACAATTCTTGTAACTGCTAAAATATAAAAGGTGTAACATTTAAAACAGAACCTTTATAGGTAATAACAGTTCAGGTTTTACGCTAAAATTTCAGGTTTTAAGCTAAAATCAATGTTGGTGTATTTTGTACACCACTTTGGTTTGCAGTTTGCTTTCCATTTCTTAATTATTCATTTTTATTTTTATATTAATAAGATTTTGTTGATAGAACTGTAAGCTCTAAGGCCCAGTTTAACAAACACTTATCTTAAACCAGGACTAGGCATTAGTTTTATTAAGATATTTTAATATATGTCAGAGCAAGATATTTTCATCTGAGACAGCTCAATCATGCAATGTAGTCACTCTGGGACTAGTTTAAGCCTCGTCTGTGAAACTGGGGGTATGTCTTTCAACGTAAGCTGATATTCCGCGCCAAACAGAACAACTAGTTCCGGTCCCTGCGCTTAGCTTTGTGTGTTTCCCGCCAGTACGCCAACTTGGAACCCCCCTTTTTTTGTGACGCATCTAGTCAAAACGCTTTGTGGACCAATAAGCGGATCGATACATTGAGCGAGGGCGGGGTTTGAGTTCAGCGCGGGGCTGGACTAGAGGTTTTGCCGCGAAATCCAGTGCGCGTGCTGTAGAGAGACACACACTGACCTACGTAACGTTACAGCAATATTTAAATTTAGCATCGCCAGCACTTATTTAAGTAATATCTTATTGATCGTTTATTACAAGGAGTCTGAATATTAGCAGCATGTCCGGGTTTGATGATCCAGGAGTTTATTACAGTGACAGTTTTGGAGGAGGTGAAGGCATCGGTGATGAAGGGGTTGTGAAACGCAGCCAGATCAAAAAGAAGTTCCGTGAGTTTTTGAGACAATTCAGAGTCGGTACCGATCGCACTGGATTCACCTACAAATACAGGTATTGCTAAATCACAGTTTTTTTGGTTTTGTTTTTCTTGCGTCTTTCTTGTTAATTTTTTGCATAAATGTTACCTATCATTTGTATTTGTCTGTATTAATTATTTACTATAGCTTATTTTGTTATTCTATTCGCTGCCCTGTGTTAAATTTGTTGCAGATTCGTCTTTAACTTCTGTCCGACTCGCGAACGCATTGTTCTTTTGAATGATTCAGTTGAATCGATTCATAGTCATTTGCAACTTCTTTCTCACGTTATTGCATCATAACCCTGCAAATAATAAACTTAGATCGACATTTTTGTGTTTATATAGTTTTAATACGTTAGGACACTGTTGATTGTGTTATTGGTTTCCAGAGATGAACTTAAGAGGCACTATACTTTGGGAGAGTACTGGATTGAGGTGGAGATGGAGGATTTGGCCAGTTTTGATGAAGACCTGTCAGACTGTCTGTACAAACTGCCTACTGAGAACTTGCCTTTGGTAAGGACAGACTTGCAAAAATAACTTTCCATATAAATATTAAAAATCATACTAAAGTTGAGTTGAATTTGGATATGGTTCATTATATTTTGTGTTTGTTTGTTTGTTTTTAGCAGAATTACTAATTAAAATGAATACTTCTAACACATTTATTTTAGTAAACTCAGATTTATTACAGACTTATTAATTTATTATCAAGTGTTTATCACTTTGCAGCATGCTGTAATGTATTTATGATATGCACAATTGCTATTTAAACGTCAGCTGTTTGTTATATTGCACATTTGTTGATTTACAGTTGGAGGAGGCGGCGCAGGAAGTGGCTGATGAGGTCACGCGTCCACGTCCAGTAGGAGAAGAGACTGTGCAGGACATACAGGTCATGCTGAAGAGCGACGCTCACCCAGCCTCCATCCGCAGCCTGAAAGTGAGAAAATAAACTCTTTTATAGACAATATGAATTTTAAATAAATGCAAAGCGCTGAATTTTTTTTTACTCCACTTCTATGTGTTTTTGTGCCTGACTGTGCTGCATTCAAGTTTCAAAGCGTGCCTGTCTCTGTGGTCTTTTGCAGTCGGAGCAGGTGTCGCGTCTCGTGAAGATTCCCGGTATTATCATATCCTCTACGGCTGTGAGGGCCAAAGCCACCAAAGTGTGTCTTCAGTGCCGCGGATGCCGAACAGTCATCAGCAACATTCCTCTGCCGCCGGGACTGCAGGGATACGCTCTGCCCAGAAAGTGCAACAAGTTAGTATTTTGCAAAATACTTGCTTCATTATGTTCAGAAATACTAATTCAGTATATGTCGGTGTAACAGTGAAACAATATAATACGTTTACATTTGAATACAGAACAAGCATAGCATGTTTTTAGACCTGTAACACGTTGTTTGTTTTCCAGTGAGCAGGCGGGCCGTGTCAAGTGCCCCGTGGATCCGTATTTCATTATTCCGGACAAATGCGCGTGTGTGGATTTCCAAACGCTGCGTCTTCAGGAAGCTCCGGATGCCGTTCCCCACGGAGAGATGCCGCGACACATGCAGCTCTACTGCGACAGGTACAAGATGTCACATGATGCCCAAATGTTTTTGGTCTGTAAACTATTGTGAGTCTAACGTATTGAGCTCATGCTTCTACTGAGTTACAGGAAGTCATTCCAATGTAGGTAGAGTGTGTCTTGAGGAAAGATTTAATTTAAGACACTTGCAGAACTACATTCTGTTGCTATTGTCGTGGCCCAATTCAGACAAAAAGGCTCAAAACAGCAGAGTTTCGGGTGTTGAAGAAAAAAAAAGACTTTATTAAAATAACAGAGCCGAGAACACAGCTGCCACATCCAAACTGTCTCTCTCTTTGGTTGTTAGTACCAACCTATTATACCCCAAGAGATGAAACCCCATCATTGTTCTTGCCCGTTATCTTTTTAATTTCCAGTCGGTTGGCCATTTCACCTCCTCATCCTCCCTATGTATAATCTCATGGTGGCTCGTTACAAGGGCGCACTCCTTGCCAAAAATATAGAGCCTTGCTTTAATTTGGAGATGATTTCACAATTTAGGTGTCCTTGGTGGTCAGCATCTCACACTTTGGACAAAGGGTCCTTTCATACTCAGTTCATGGGAAATTTACACACTGCCCTCTTGGTCACAAAGGCCTCTTAGTTTAACTATATTATTCAATATATGGTTTGCTTCCATGATTTACATTCTATTGTTAGTATAACAATATCAGTACTATATTTTACTGCAAAAATTCTCAATAATTTTATCAGACAAGATAAAAAAAAATCAGGCTTTAAGGAGTACTCTGAGAGTGATTACTGTGTAGTATTAATGTTTACTATTTATACTTGTTATGTATGACTACGGAAAATACAATGTGAACAGCTTTATTGGGCATTCAGTTGTATTACAGTATGCCACAGAATCTAAACGCAAACTGACGCAATGACGTTGCATACGTATGCTAATTAATGTTACGTCACCTGTCGCCACAAGTCTCTCAAAATCCTGTGGGAAACACTGAACAGCATATAAAACATAACACTTAACACAAGTTACCACTGAACTAATATATTTGTAACAATAATGCAAAATTGCAAGTTAAACACGTTACATTTGTATTTTTAATAAACGTAATTCAATTTAAATATATATATATATATATATATATATATATATATATATAGAGAGAGAGAGAGAGAGGCTAATAAATGATGACCATAATTATGTCATATTACAAACAAATAAATTATCATCAGTCCTTCAGTAATGCCATCACACTGATCTGTAAAAATGCTTTTGCTTTTTTTCTGTCTTGCAGGCTTTTCTATAGGGCTGCCCCCAAATAGTCGACTAAACGTTAGTCGATATGAAGAGGGCTTGGTCGAAAACATTTTTATAATTCGGTTAGTCAAAAAAAAAAAAAAAAAAAAAACACGTGATTTTTTACCCAATCAGGGGCTGCACAGTCAGTGCATGACATCAAACGTGATCTCGTGCCTCGCGGTATACCAAAGCGCACTTGTGGGAGAGGTGTCTGGCTGATGCTAATCATGTCAGGAAAAAAGTCCAAAGTGTGGGATCATTTTGAAAAGTTGAAGGACGACCCTAAAAATGTTGTTTGCAAACTCTGCAGGCAAACATTTGCCTATCACTCGTCAACATCAAATATGTCTCATCATTTAAAACATGTAAGTAGTAACATTAACCACCTCACATGGCCCCTCGTTTTAACAATAAGGATATAAACACATTTGCGCTGTTAAGTTAAATCATATTCATGGTTTTTGACATGCATTTGTCTCTAGGCTCATCCACAATATAGCAGCGATGATGTGGCGTCGTGCGCTTCGACTTCACAGTCAACAATGGTGCAGCAGAAATTAGTTTTGAGACCCCCTCTTAATGAGAAAAGAAAGCGAGAAATCACCGAGAAAATCGTCGATTTCATTGCGCTTGATATGAGACCGATCAACGTTGTCCGTGGTGACGGGTTCAAAGAGATGATTGAATACCTCAAACCAGGCTACACCATACCCAAACGCGACACAATAATGGCTTAACAAGCAAGTACAACATGACTAAAGAAATTCTTGTTCAGAAAATTCAAAGTTGTACAGCAGTCAGCTTTACAACAGACACATGGACCTCTATGCAGAGTGAGGGTTACATGACCGTTACTGCACACTTCATGTCTGAAGATTGGCAGCTGCATTCTTTTGTGTTGGAAACAAAAGTGCTGGAGGAGAGCCACACAGCTACCAACATAAAAGAGCGACTTAGTGAAGTGATGGAAGAATTTAAAATACCTGGAGAAAAGAGGGTAGCAGTCGTACATGACAATGCCGCTAATATGGTGTTGTGCACAGAACTGATTTCTAATGATCCATCATGGGGTAATGCGAAGGGTGTCCGTTGTGCGGGGCACACATTTCAGTTATGCATAAACGCGGCTCTTAAAACTGACCCCATATGTCGATGCATCGCTGCTGCTAGACGCCTTGTCGGGCATTTCAAAAAAAGTACCAAGGCTACAACAGCTCTGACTCATAAACAGAAGCAGCAGAATGTTGCAGAACACAAACTTATCCAAGATGTCTCCACAAGATGGAACTCCACGTACTTCATGCTGGAGAGACTCTTGGAACAGAGATGGCCTGTTACAGCTGTGCTGTAACCCTACTTTGTGCGGCAGCCCTACTTTTCTACCTTATGTTTATGGTTATACTAACATTCGTCAACCTGATAACAATTCCTCTGGACATGGCTTTTTCGGATGACTTAAAAGGCGAAGCCCACAAATACTGGGTGATCTTCAATGTATTCTCAGACATCATGTTTTGCTTGATGTTGGAATTAATTTTCGAATGGGCATATTCAGTGACAACGGTGAAGTAAGGATATGTCCTGGTTGACTTTTTTTTATACTGTAATATATTTATTTATTGAATTATGACTCTTAAAAAAGAAAACAACAGAGTCTTGCTTCTGTCTAGGCCATCCTGGATCCAAAGCTGATCAGACATGATTATTTGAAAAGTTGGTTCTTTCCTGATGTGCTGGCTGCCTTTCCAGTCGACATTGTCATCATCAGTGTGGTAATTTTGTTAATGAAGTTGATTTATTGCTCACACTAATCAAATTATAAAGATCCTTTATTTAACTTTGTCTGACATGTAATTTGCCACAGGAGCAGCTCCATCACAAT
>JAUCNO010000794.1:2953676-2972410 GCA_032353835.1 Enteromius viviparus
GGACACATTTTTTATTGATATCGATCATTTGCCTATCGCGATACATATCGTTATCGTTTTATCGCCCAGCCCTAATTCATGTTTGTCATCGTCTCAACCAATCATCTTTTTTGACTCATTAGCCATCTTGAAAAGAAAATGAGACAAACAATCCGCCTACTTTTTATAAAAGTAACCAAAATCTCATTGCACCTTCAAAAAAAGTCTGAAATGAGGTACAGTGGGTAAGTAGAGTATTCAGACGCACTTAAATTTTTCACTCTTTGTTATATTTCAGCCATTTGCTAAAATCATTTAAAGTAAATTTTTCCCTCATTAATGTACAAACAGCACCCCATATTGACAGAAAAAACACAGAATTGTTGACATTTTTGCGGATTTAATAAAAAATAAACACTGAAATATAACATGGTCCTGAGTATCACAACAACTCTGTGACGGTTCTTGAATGGCCCAGCCAGAGCCCTGACTTAAACCCAGTTGAGCATCTCTGGAGAGACCTAAAAATGGCTGTCAACCAACGTTTACCATCCAACCTGACAGAACTGGAGAGGATCTACAAGGAGGAATGGCAGAGCATGCCCAAATCCAGGTGTGAAATCTTGCATTTCCCAAAAATACTCATGGCTGTAATATTCGATCAAAAGTATGCTTCTACTAAATACTGAGCAGGGTCTGAATACTTAGGACCATGTGATATTTCAGTTCTTTTTTAATAAATCTGCAAAAATGTCAACAATTCTGCGTTTTTCTGTCAATATGGGGTGCATTATTTAGGAAATAAATGAACTTAAATGATTTTAGCAAATGCCTGTAATGTAACAAAGAGTTAAAGATATAAGGGGGTCTGAATACTTTCCGTATCCACTGTATGGGTAATGTCATTGGTAAAATGACCACTGTATGAAAAAAATATCACACATAAATTGGCATCTGGAATTTCACCTACTTCTTTGGAACTTTCACATCTGTATCACAGAAGCACCAGACATACAAGTGTCTGAAACAGGAGCCAATAATCAGGGTGAGCCAGCAGTCTCTGTGGGGAGTATCGGAGTAGAGTGCTTGATTATCAGGCCTTTGTGTGTAAATGTAGGTAACATGCTGAGCCCAAGATATCCAGACACAGCAGGAGCGATGAGGCTGTCTGCTGGCTGGAGCTTCTCATGAGGAGGTGGAGCCCCTCTGATATTGCCATTAGGGGAGCCTGAGGGCAAGAAACAAAAAAGACTGATAAAGCAACTCTCTGCTCACTTCTAGCACCCCGGCCACCCACAGGAAAGCAGGAGAATGTGCAGAGCACTGAAAATGTGGGCCCTTGTTGCCCTGTGAGCAGGTGAACAAGACAGACTTCTCCCATGTGCATAACATCTGCCAGTAAAAATGAAAGCATGCAACGCTCTATACTATTTCCTATTCATATCATAGGATCCATCTTCGGTATGTTTTCAAGATCTCATAATACCTACACTAAAGTGGCAGCTATTCTGTTCCACGTTCAGACAGGGGACACGGTGTTCCTCTGGAGTGCTTTGTTCAGCACGGCCTAGTATGACCTCATAGGTGTTTCTTAAGGAAATCCCTCTCCCTTCGAGGTACAATGACAGAGTTTCCTGTTTAAGAAAGCAGGATCCGGCTTATTACTTACTCACACTGTCCGCTGCCTTATGTAATTACAAAGCAATTCCAAGACTGCTCATGTTTTTACGTACTTGTGCATCACATACTCAAAATAACTAGGGTTATTTACTTACTTATTTAGTCATACTTGTTTATGCTCCTGTTTGCACGTCAGAATGCAAGAAGAGAATACTGTAGAGGACAATGAGAACATCCTGCATTACAATTATGAGTCTCGTGTTTGAGTATAAGGACTAGGAAAGGTTAAAATATGCAGGACTTCTTAAATTAAAGATTTAATAAATAAGCAGCGTTAAATATTAGCAGCAAATAAGTGAAAATGCAAGTCTCAAAAAAAAAAAAAATTTAAATAAATCTTTGAACTGTAATTAAAAAAAGACTTTCAAAAATGTGTATCAATTGTGTAATCAAGTAAAAAGATGCTAAGATCTCAAAAATTATTTTCAGTAAAGATTTTCATATTTTTGTTAGTTTTCTTAACTGTGGGTACATTTGATTAAATGCCCCACAAAGATCAAAATGCTTTAAACTCACAAAAAGAAAGAAAAAAAGTTCGTTTGTGTAACTTAATCTAACAAAAGAAATAAAAAAAATAGTCACGTCATTGACCTACATATATAATGTCAAAGAACCTTCAAGTTAGTAGAGCAATTCGTTACTCATAAGTGCTGCATCAGCAGCCACAGACAGAAGACGAGTAAAGGCGAATGCCAAGACCAGCCCACTTCAGGACGAGTCTTGATCCAAGGTTCAGCTCTCAGCTCAGCTGCGGGTCGTCAGTTGCACGCAGGACATGGGGGAGAGATAGTGGAGCAGAGGAGAATTTGTCATTTCCAGGCACAGTTCAGTGTGCTTGTCTTAAACGGTAAGTTGCGCTTATTTACCCGAAATAGCGAGGTAACATTTACGGTTTTAACATTTAAGGTAGGCTATTCACGTCAGTTTAAGAGAACTGAGTATGTAGGTGCAGTATGTAAACTAGCGTGGTTTTGCATGGATGCGGACTTTTCGTTCAGTCACAGTTTGGTTTGAGCATTTGTCTTAATTCAGCCCGTGCGCGCGAGTGCGTGGACGATGCTCTGCTCGCGACGCACGCGAGTTTGACTGTTTACCGAAATAATTCTGCAGAAAATGTTTGTGTCGTGTGATCGCACAACTACGCTGTAAAACTGCTAACAATGGTTACTAAACCGTTCACAAATTTTAAAAAGCTTAAGTTACCAACTTAATTCGATAAGTAGGATTTTTTATATTCAACTGTATTGGCTAGTACTGCAATAAAAGCAAATATTTTTTTTAGAAAAAGAAAAAATAGAGTCAAAAAAGTCTGACAAACTAGGAAAGAAATGTGTATTTTACAAATATTAGGCTACATATATTGTTTTACAGTGACTACAATACTAAGTTGATGTTTATTATAATTAGGGTGACATTTTACACTAACAATTTTAATAGGCTATATTCTAGCATTCTGTAATTGAATGTCTGTGAAATATACTTTATAATCCTGTATTATTTTTATGGTAAAGGTTTAGACAGCATAAACTGTTTACAGCACTGTATATTTTTATACTGACATTTAAACATGGTTTATCTTATTACAAAGTAATTATTTGTTTCCCTGAAATTTTAAAGTCATAATAAAATACACCCAGAATAAAATATCCGTTCTTTTAGATAAATCTGGCAAGTACAGCATATTTGTTTTTATTTATTTTTTACAGCAGACTACTGTATAATTTTCAGTGTACTGATTAATTAATACTAATGCTCAAACACAAACGTTATTGCATTTTCTACAATTATTCCTTTGAATTCCTAATTTAATGCAATCTGTAAAAATGTACATCTATTTAGATAAAAACTTTACTGCATCTACACTGAAATAAAATATTGACTATAAATAACATGATAGCTACATGACCACATGTAAACATGAAAATCGCTAAATACTCCACTAAATATGCTTTTATGTTAAGCTTCATTTTTGTAGTGTATTTTTATGTTTTGTTTGACGTTAAAATATGTTTACCATAATTATTTAACATTACTTTCTAATGCATTATTTCAGTTCCCTCTGGTGGCCTTTGAGGATATAGCAAAGCTGTGATTTGAGCAGCAAGAAGGAAAGAAGTGAAAACTTCAACACAAACAAGCCTACAACACAAGGATTTATAGCTACCGTGTTAAATCCTTTAAGTGCTTTGCTGGAATATGGCGATAAGACGGACTACAGAGATCCTTAGGAAACATCTTTAAGGACAGCAAAAGAAACAGGAAGAATGGAAGCCTCATACGCTGCTAGCGCCGCAATTTATCCAACTCCATCACCGATCACCGCGTCCCCAGGTTTTCTGCTCAGGATGTTTCGGGAGTATCAAAGCAACGCCGTCATCATGGCCCATTACAACTTCACCGGAAAGTTGAAAGAGAACAAATACCGGGACGGACTGAAACCCGAGGCCATTGTGTTTCTCATCATCTGTCTTCTCATTGTATTTGAAAATGCCATCGTTTTGGTGGCAATATGGAAGAACAAAAAATTTCACATGCCCATGTACTACTTGCTGGGCAGCTTGACACTCTCAGATTTGCTCGCAGGCTTCACCTACATGGTGAACATCGTAACTTCTGGTGCAAACACTCTCAAAATGACTCCAGTGCTGTGGTTTCTTCGAGAAGGCGGCGTGTTTATCACACTTTCTGCGTCTGTCATCAGTCTTCTCGCTATTGCTATCGAGCGGCATGTCACGATGGTCCGGATGAAGCCGTATCAAGGAGCCAAGCGAGGCCGGATGTTCGGTTTGATCGGTGCAAGCTGGCTTCTTTCGGTGCTCCTAGGCATTCTCCCGATCATGGGCTGGAATTGCATTGGACATCTGGATGAATGCTCCACTGTATTGCCTCTTTACGCCAAGAGCTTCATCCTCTTCTGCATTACCGTGTTCACCCTGGTACTGATGTCCATCGTGGTCCTCTACGTGCGCATCTTCCGCATTGTCAAGTCCAACACCCAGCGGTTAGGCAGCGGTCCTCAGCGCAAAGGTCTGGCCAGGAAGTCCCAGAAGTATCTGGCTCTGCTGAAGACGGTCACCATCGTTCTCGGGGTCTTCATCGCCTGCTGGTTGCCTCTGTTTGTGCTTCTTCTCCTGGACTTCTTCTGCCCGGCTCAGAGCTGCGAGGTGCTGTTCAAGGCAGACTACTTCCTAGGTATCGCCATGATCAACTCGCTCCTGAACCCTATCATTTACACCCTGACTAGTAAAGACATGCGGAAAGCCATTCTGAGACTGGTCTGCAGCTACTGTCTAATATCAAAAGATGGACAGGTGAAGAAGTTTGGCATGCCTTTCCTGGACTGCAGCACCAGTAAGGCTGAGATGCCCTCACAAAGGCTGGAGGGCTTGGAGACGACGGTCTCCTCGGGGAACTTCACACCATCCACTATTAAAGCTATTTACCCGAGGATACTCAAGAGCTGAGGAAGAACAATGAAGAAGACGATGCATTGGACTGTTTAACTACTTCAGGTTGAATATTTACAAAACTGTTGAATGGACAAGTACAAGGTGCTTGGAGATGATTTCAGGAGACTTTGGATGAGATGGAACTCTTAAATGAGTAGAAGGCTGGTTTCCTCCACATGCATTAAAGCAAACCGCGAGGCTACCAGAAAGCGTGGTAGACCAGACGAGTGGAATTTTTTTTTACTGTGATGAATACCAGTGTTTAAAGTGGATTGTCTGTGGGTCAGACTTGCTTTACAAGAGCTGCATAGCCTTTTTAAAAATAGGGAGTTTGAACAGCAAACAAAAAAACAGTTCCACAGCTGACCGTGAAGCAGTGTGCAAATATGCTTTGCAAAGAGCTCTTCAGATGTTATATGAGACTCGTGTGAGCGTTTTCAGAAATAATGAGCTTGAGAAGTTCGTGCAGTTCAGAGATTTTGTGGTGAAAAAGACGCACAGAAAATGACGGGTTGATACCTCCGACAGCCGTCCTAGGGCTTTTTAAGAACATATATGCACACAAATAAAAACTACAAGGCAAGTGACTATTTTTAATTGGTAAGATGTTTCCTTTTATACTGGTATTTTTGGGAAATACTGTTTTCATGTTAAAACTCCTCTTATAAATGTAAGTAAGCTATACTATATTCTATATTTGCTTGTACAGGAAATATAGTTTCGATGACTTGACACAAGCTATATAAATGTTGTATATTTTATAAATATTGTAACAAAGTTCTATGTTGCTGTATGGAATGGCATCATTTATGTGTAGCAGTCTGCAGTGATAAAAACAGCACTGACATTCGAGCAATATTGCATTTCCGTAAAACTGTGTGTGACGCATTTATGTGTTTAAATGTATTTTGTTGATCCTAAATTATGAGCCTTAAAAACAAATCTTTTATAAGTGCATTAATTAAAAGTGTTTTCTTGAATGTCTTTGTTTAGTCTCATCTTTCTGGTTATTCAAAAGTGATTTATTTTGCACCACTTAGTTTGTTTCCTCATGAAAAATGAAATAAAAAGGTGTACGCAAATACATACATATTTTTGGTGGATGATGCAGTGGAAACCCCATCCATTGTTTTGTCCAGAGCAATTTCTTCTAGAATTAATGACCCATTAACTAATAAACCATTGATTTTACAATTTTGGTCTAAATGGTCAAAGTGCGCATAAGAATTGGAAAACAGTGCTCTCACAGTGAGTCTAGCTGATTTCCAGTTGCCTCAATCACACTCACACCACATGTTAACCAAGCACAAACTAATCTATATTGTGGTTTTGTCTTTTCACACAGAATTTTCTCACTGTTCTGTCTTTGCAAAAAACCCCTCCAGAAAAAAAGATCTCAAGCTCGTGCCAGTCCGGATGTTTATCGAAGCAGAAAAGGCACCTCATGGGCATGATGTGACTCATTTTTGTAGTTAAACAAGCAAAGGTCACGCAAACAGAGCAAGGTGACTAGGCTTTTGAAAGAATACCCGTGCTTATGCGCTGACAGATCTTCCCAAAGTATTGAAGTTAGAAATAGTGAAAGTAGTGTAGTGAAAGTACTGAAAGAAAAGATGAGGAAAAAATATCCAAATGACTTGCGCAAAGCTCTGGGAAATTATATAAAAATCATTCTGATTTCTGAGTGAAAACGAAACCATATCTGAACATATGTTATATCGTACATCACAGTACTTAACGGTAAAAATATTTAAATACACCTTAGGCAGGAGCTATATACTACTATACAACAAATGTAACTGAAGAAATAAGCACAGCAAAACTGAAACAAAAAGCAGTATGAACAAACAAAACACCACATGAAAAAGAAACCCCCTTTAATGCAAATGCAAGCTACAAACCATCTATCTCTAGATTTTGATGCTGCAGGTCCTTTTTTAATTTTCTTTGTTGTATTTGTCAGAAACCTTGAAAGATCTCACTATAAATTATTATTCAGCAAGTATTAAAAGATCGCTTCACTTCTTTATGTTTAATCACAATGTTTGCAAAAACTTATTTTAAATTTCACAGGAAACTCCCTGCTCTGTGGAAATAGCAGGTGAGCCTTTAAACAGAGAAAAACTACAGCAGAACTAAGCAAATGCTTTTCCAGTAATGCAAAAAGTGCATTTTCAGGTGGTGGGGAATTTTGTAACCGTATAGTGACATCTTGTGGTGTGTGAGTCAAGGGGGCAACTGAGGCAAGTTTATTAACAGAAAAATCACAAAGACACATACATACACACATAAAAACCAACAGTAATTTAGCAAGCAATGTTCATGTGCACCTGGTCTACCATTCAGTATTCACCAGGCTCCACAGGTCATGGCTGATCTCACAGGCTGAGCGGGTGGATGTGTCTATGTTAATAGGAGTTGCCACATCTGCACCGTAGTGAACTGCCAAGAGACAAAAGGATTTGACACAGTCCAGAACATGAAACTGTCACATTCATCATCATCATCATCATCATATACAGTAATGTGTCAGGATTACCTCCTCTCAGTATGTGCGGTTCTGTGTCCACCTCCAGCTTTATCTTGGTTACTTTAAAGTAGAGCTGAGCGATGTATCTAAATCAAGTCAGCAGCGAAACAAGACGTCTTAGTGAATATGATCATTTCAAAGCAGTCGGATTAAACCGATTTAAAGGCATCAACATATTACTTATAGGGTAGCCGGACAATGACTTTCCTTCACTGTTTTTCTTTTTTTAGCATTATAAAGATGGCACTAAACAAGCAATTTATAGCTCTATGAAATATCGTTAAATAAAGTATACTCTGTATAAAAATGGCCATGACTTTTTTGAACAAATTAAATTGAGCATTTCCTGATATGCTCAGGCTTTCCAAGACCAGTATAAAAAATATTTGGAAGAAATATGTGCTTTTATTAACCAAAGATGTATATATTGATCAAAAGTGATTAATATTCTTTTCCTGAATTCTGAGGGGAAAAACGAATATCAAGCCGTTTGTTCAACACTGGTAATAATCAAAAAACTTTCTTGAGCATCAAGTCAGCATATTATAATGATTTCTGAAGGATCATGTGACACTGAAGACTGGAGTAATGAAGCTTTCTTCACACGAGTAAAAATTAAATATCATATCATATATATATATAATATAATAATATACACAAGAGACTTTTGATGGGTATAGTACATGATCAGGGTTGGGAAGTGCGATGCTTTAAATAGTCATTTCTAACCTTTTTGTTGTGTAACCTAATCTAAATACTCTAATCTATAATACTTAAAATATAATAATAATAATAAGGTATATGTAACACAAATGGTCCTCTTGAGAAAAATGACAACAATAAAAATAGAACTCAAGGGCAAGATGTGACTCATTTTTGTAGCGAAGTGAGCAAAGGTTAAATTGGTCACGCAATTAGAGCAAGATGAATACCCCTCCTTATTCACTGACAGAAATTAAACTTCCCAAAGTGTTGAAATTAAAAGAAAAGAAAAGACGAGGAAAACGTAGGTAAGTGATTTAAGCAAAGCTCTGGGAAATAATATTCAATCATTTGGAATGAAAATGAAACCATATCTGAATATGTGTTATATCACACATCCTCGCACGTCGTATTAAAAACATCTCTTTAAAAGATTGAAATAAACCTGAGGCAGGAGCTATATAAAGTGAGTGATTGATTAATTATCTGACTATATAAACACACATCACCAATCTCTGTAGTTTCGGTTCAACAGTTTACATTTTTGTCGTGTCAATAAATCCCAGAAATTAGGATTTTGTTGACCAGCAAAAAAGAAACAATACAATAAAAGTGCAATAAAAGTAACGTGATTGAGCACCCCAAGACTGAAACAAAAAAGCAGTGCGAACAAAACAAAACACCTATTCACACTGAAAGAGAAACTCACTTTTATGTTAATGCGAGTTACAAATCATCACGGTGCATGTTCATTTGATAGATTTCTTTATCTTATAATCATTTTGATAAACCTCTCTCTAAATTATTATTATTAAAACACATCCAAAAATACTTAATCTCATTACAACCTTTACAAAAATGGATTTGACAATTTATAAAAATAACATCCAGCAAACCTAGAGCTAGATTTTTTTCACTGCATCTAATTTTTAATAACATCAGATTTCCACAATATTTCATGAAGGAAACAATATTTAAGCAGATTACTTAAATATTACTGATGCTCAAAAATGCAAATGCATTAAAAGATGGGGTGTGTATACTTTTTGAATTAGATGAACCGGGGAAAATTGCTGTTATTTTGTGTCTTCTGGGAAAAATATCAACAGCTTCTAAACGGCAGCACTAAATGAAAAAATACATCTTAAACAAAATTAGAAAAATGTAAACATCATCCTGTTGAAAAGTTCACACCACCTGATTTCAATGCATTGTTTGCTTCTTAAGCATCAGTACATTTTCACCTTTTGCAATATTTGTGTATAAGCCCCTATATTTGTCTTAGTGTAAAAAGATGGGCCGTAGTCATTTTTGGAAAGGGTTGCAAATGATAACCTGAGAATTTGCTGGTTGTTTAAAGGATTAGTTCACTTCTAGGATAAAATGTCCTGATAATGTCCTTGCCCCTATGTCATCCAAGATGTCTTTCTTTCTACATTTGCAAGGAAATTAAGTTTTTTGAGGAAAACATTGGAGGATTTTTCTTCATAAAGTGGACTCCAACAGGACCCATTGGACTGAAGGTCCAAATTGCAGTTTCTGCATGATCACAGCTGAGGAAAAAGTGTCTTATCTAGTGAAACGACCAGGCATTTTCTTAAAACAAAAATCTATATACTATTTTTAATCATCTTGCACTAGTGAACTACTCATTTAATTGCTCAGAATAAACAAAGGACTCACAGACAATCACAAAACATGAAAAGTCATGGAGTCATAGATCATATATTTGTCTTGTGGAGTAAAACGATTAAAAATGAGCAGAAAATCACCCATTTCTGTTGCATTATTTGCCCTTTATAGTTCACAATATGTTTAAATGCAATAAAAAGTGTAGCTAAATTGAAAGTAATAACTTTGGTAATTAAATTTGTTTAATGCACCTAATTTGATTGCTATCTATTAAAAATGTAATGTCATACAGTTAATCATATTTTGTATTTTAAATACACAATTAAGTATTTCTTCACTCCACAACCCTTTACATGACATAGGACCGAATAAAGTAGGCATTACAAACGCTCAGTGCTTGCTTACATGGCTGAAGGAATGACCTCGGTTGTGTCCTCATCCACTTCCTGCTGCAGAGTTTGAATTTCCTGCTCAGTGTCTCGGAGTCTTTCCAGCTCTTTCAGTAAAAATCTGACCCACGTGTTAAGGAAACTACAACCAAACTAAAAAGTAACATAATCAAAAGTAAACTAAACAGCATTCATGATTTGGCAAAATAAAAAAAACAACAAAAAAATGAGAGCTGTGGTTCAGGTCCCAATGAAACATCACAGTTGAAGGATACTCCTGCTCTGAGTCCAGGATTTGGCTTTTGGAGAGGCTCCGCTGCACTTCCTGCTCCATCCTCTCCATCTCCTGAGCCATTTGGCTCTTCTGCTGCTCTAAATCTAGAAGTTTCTGGCCGACCACTTCCTCTGCATGCACAAGATCTTTAAAAGAAGGACAACAAGGAAAACAATTGCATTTAGTATAATTTATTAGTGTATTTTTTTCAGTTAATATGAATTAGTAAGCACTAACCATTTAAGACCTCGGTTGTGGTCTTCTTGGTCTTGATGTGGTGGTCAAAGAAGTCCTGCAGCTTCTTTCTTGCTCCTTGAAGAGCGCTCTCTGCCTTGCTGCTCTTGATGAAATTAATCAACGCTTCTGCTGAAGTCTCGAGGTCATCGTCATACATCCCATCGTTCTGTGACATATCTGCATCAATAATGCTTCTGCAGAAAAATGCAGAAGTGAAGCTATATGCCACAACACAAGCAATATGTCATACTTGACAAGCTTCACAGTAACAATCAATGCCACATGTACAATATATATATATATATATATATAGTAAACAAGTTAAAGCTGTGAAATATAAATATAAACATTCTCACTGTCAACTAATTACCCATTTTTATTTTCAGAAGTGCTTTAAAAAGAATTCCCCGCAGAAATATTTATATTTATAAAACATCTCATTCATCTTCAGCTATAATACACCGCATTCAATGCAAAACATTAACGTTTTCTTCATTAGCACATTCAGCAAAACCTCTTTTAAAGTAAAAGTAACTGCGAATCATAATTCTGTAGCTGTTAACGTTATCTGTTGAAGTCTTCAAGCAAACATGAACAATATACTGCCAAAACAAACCTGCCTATAAAAACAACCACACTATAATGCACGCATTTACTGATTTAACCAAGACAGCGCTTTACAACACTTATCTAAATAACACGTATTGATGAAACATACAAGCGAGGGGTATTAGCGCAATATGTTTCAGAGTAAGCAGCCTCACCGAGTACATGCGCTGTTTATCCGGATTTCAAACTGGCGGCTGTTTGGCGCGCTTTCCAGATAGACGCCTGAATAAAAACAGCTTCGGTACTTTAAGCGTTTGTTTTCACCCCACCATGATCAATGTTTTAATACATTACACAACACAATAAATCTATAAATTGTTCTTCTAATATATTCAAGGTAATTTTAAATGTACACTAGAGTTACTGTCAGGCAACTATTCGAGATACCTAAACCGACACATTTAGGCGCATCCCTAAAAAATTTCGTTTATTCTCATTACAGCACAATATTAAAATGTATTATTAAAAAAACTGTTGCTGAAATACTGTAGTAATTTATAGTAAATACTATAGGGTATTTAATATAATAAAGTAATTGAATTAATAATTGCTGTGGTAATATAACACATTAAGTAATATAAACAAATTACTTAATCCAATACTGTACTACGTTTTCTACAACTAACGTTATAAGATATATTATACAACAATACAATACAGTAAAAACTAAACTACAGTTTATCAGTTCAATATAGTTAATACTAAAGTATGCTTCAAAAACAAGTTACTATTTTTATGTGGGTTAAAAAGAAAATCTCAATAAATTACCAATAGTTGTTAACAATAGTCAACAAAACTCAACAATAGTTGAGTTTCAATAATTCTATTCTTGAAAAATAAAATTTGTTATATTTTAAAGTCAATCTGGGGTAATGCAATCTAAACTCAGTAACTAAATATGACAAACATAATATAAAGTTTTATAGAGCAGATATCCTAGAGCAGAGTGGTCAACACAAATATGAAAAGGAATGTAAAAGAAAGGTCTTTATTTCTATTATAACTTCTCTTTTTATTTTTTTAAGAACACAGATAAAACTAATATTCATGAAAGGATGAACCAGAAATGTTCAAGATTCAAGCGATGCGGTGGAAACTTAGAAAGATGTTATTTCATGGTTTCTGGTCCCTCGTGAAAAAAATGTTCAATATGCCATATATAAGCATCACTGCTTGCTCTTTTTCTGCTGCTTTTCCTTTTTCTCCCGCTCTTTCCTCTTCTGTCTGTAGAGCTCTCTGAAGTGGAGTCTCTTTGGATTCAGCCCATAGGCCTGGATTCTCTGTCTGCTGAACTCTGTTCCAGCCATCTTCACCGTCAAGGACCTGGAAAGCAGGCGTCCACCTCTGCGCTTCATTTTCTTTTTTAGCCATTGAGGTTTTTCAGTCCTCTCCTTGGCCAGCTCCTCTTTCGGAGTTACAGCCGTCTCCTTCTGCTTAAACTTTTTCTTAGGAACCAGGAACTCCTCTTCATCCTCCCCTTCATCCTTTACAACTTCTTTGAGCTCCTGGGGGTCCGTTTGGCCTAAGCCGTCAACTACACCGCTTTCAGATGCATCTTCAGTCAGATCGCTCTTCTCTATTTTGACCTCAGACCTCTTTAGACGGTCCCTTCTCTTCTTACCCACCTTGCCCTTGGGCTCCTCCTCTTCTTCGTTCCTGTGTAAAGAAGCACAAACACACTAAAGCACAAGCACTAGTTTATGCTTAAGTGTGATGAACATGAAGTTGAAAGGAACACTCACTCATTATACAAAGACACAAACACTTGCTCTTTCTTCTTGCTTTTTCGTGCCTTGATCTGGAAGTTCTTCACATCACACAGCTCTTCCTTCTCTGACCTAAACGAGGAACAATAAAGCAAGCCTCATAAAAAAGTATTCTAGGCCAGTGAAAGAAATGCATTTATTCTGCTAAAACTATTTTCCCTGATAATATCATTTAACATTATTACTTTCACTTCACTATAGTTCCCGACTAACATATATGTACCTGTACATGCAGGTCTTCCTCAACGAGCACCAGCGGTTCAACTCACTTTCATCTGCTTTAAGGATCTATGGAAAGAAGTTCAGAGAATAACATGGCAATATTAGTATATGTATATATTTTTTAAATAAAATAAATAATTAAAAAAAAAAAAAAAAAATTAACAGAAAATAATGTATTTATTAAATCATTCAAAATTCTTAGGATGCACCTCTTGCGGCTAAAGTTAAACAGCTAATAATTATTTTAATGTTTATGGCCGATAGCAGTAATATAAATAATAATAAAAAATAATTTTAAAATGTTTAAATATTTGGAGTTACTTTTTAGTCTTTGACAGTAGTCACTTATGCTCACAGATGATTTATTTGATCAAATATAAATTGAAAACAGTAATAATGTAATGTATATACATTATTGTTCAAAGGTTTGTTATTCAAAACACTAACCCCAGCAATACTGTGAAGTATTATTACAATTTAAAAGGACTGTTTTCAGTTTTAAAATGTAATTAATTCATTCCAATGTCACAGCTGAGTTTTCGGCATCATTACTCCAGTCTTCAGTGTCACATGATCCTTCAGAAATCACTCTAATATCATGATTTGATGCATTTCTCTATAATCAGTCTGCTTAATATTTCTGTGAAAACATTTTAATACTTAGTTTTCAGAATTATAAAGTTAAAAAGAACAGTGTTTATTTGAATTATAAACCTTTTGTTCTGACTGCCACTTTCAATCAACTTAATGTTTACTTGCAGAGGGAAAAAAAAAATCTCAATAACCCCAAAACCCCAAATGGTAGTGGAAAAAATGTATGTAAAATAATGCAATTATATTACATATATATATATTAATGCAAATATTGCTGAACAAATTAATAAAACACTAAACACAATAAAAGTCAAAAGCTTTTGACTATATGCATAAAAAACACTGGCAGATTAGTCCCTCCTTATACACTTGGCATCCCTATGATATCCAAATACACCTCCAGCATCACCAACAGTGAACATGAAGCTCATACTAAACACAGCTCTCAAATCCTCTATGATCTAAAAGTGACACAAATGCTTATTATGTGCACCGGTGGTATCCACTGCAGCTCTGCTCAGAGAGAAGATTACTGTCCTCAGGCCCTGGTCAGAGTTACTCCCGGAGGAACAGCAATACCAGGTCAGACACTATCACTCATCAGCACAGATCTCAGAGTCAATCATCATCCAGACACCTTACAGTCGCTCGCAGCCCCTCACCTCATCAGTGGTAAGACCGAAGTCATTCGCTACAACCTCTCTATAGCGAAATCTGCATGGCAAGTCATCAATGATGTCCTCATAATCCAGTTTATAGTACTCATCCAGATACTGCTCAAAGGATTTCTCATCTGGAAACATGTTGAAAATTTGATTTTAGGATTATACACACATTATACAGAAGGGTAAATGTGGGCGTGGTTTTCTTTTTGACTGGCCAATGACAGATAGAGGGTGTGTCCTGTTGAAAAATAACTTTCATACACATCCAGTACTCACTTGGATCGAAGACTGGCTTGTTTTTGGTGATGATCTCTGCAAAGTGGGATTTCTTTTTCTTCTTTCCCATTAGAGGAGCGTCCTCTTTGGTCTTCTTTTTCTTCTCCTGTTTATCTTTCTTTCTCTTTTTTTTAGAAACAGGCTGTTGACTTGGGTCATAGTCAGCATCCATCTACCAAGAGATTCGCATGATTAAGAGCAGACACCATGTACAGTGAACACAGTTTAAGTGCTGCATCTGTAGGGCACATTAACAATGAGAAACGCTCTTACTATAAAGTCAGGATCGTCACAGTTGGGCTCATAGTTTTCCTCCGCAGCATATTCTTCCTCATCTCCATACTCGTCCTCATTTTCTTCCTTACCGACCCATGTGTCCCAGTTCCAGTTTTCTAACAAAACATTTTCATAACAGGAAAGCTTTTTAAATGTTTTGAAAAACTCACATAAGCCGCCTTTCCACTGCGCCAAACTTTTGGACACGACTGACAGAATTCGCCCCCTTGTGGCAGTCGCACTGAATTTCTACTATGGTTGTAGAACACGGAAGAGAAGCTCATTCTTGCGGTCTCTGAAAATCCAATTCTTTAATTCACCATGGTGTAATAACAGAAAAGCACAGACCACCAATACGCACACAGACCTGATTGGACATCACTGAAATATGTCACATCCAGTCGGGTGATCAAATACGGTCTAGCCGCAGAAGTTCAAATATTTTAACGCATGGAATCAGATCAGAAATTTCCGGAACGCCACGCAGCACTCGCACTACTCTCCATTGGAAATGAATGACTCCCGGTCTGACTCGTGTCGTTCGTTGTGTGCAGTGGAAAGGCAGCTTTAGTCTGCATTTACTCTTGTTTTACAGTAACATTGTGTTTTTGTGACGCAAAAGCTGAATAAAAGTAATGAAAAGAAAATGTAAAGAGCTACCTTCTAAATCATCTTCATCGTCAAACTGTGGTTTCACGTCCTCGTCCTCTCCATAGTATTCATTCCCAAAGAACTTCTGTATATGAATGAAGAAAGGTGCATATTAAATACACGTGCATCAAACTATTACTTCATCATCAGCTGATGTGATAGCTCCTGTCATGAGATTTAGTTCTGATTTCAGACCCACATCCATTAGTTGGTCATGTTGCTTGGGGTCAAAGTCTCCATCCAGGTCGACGTCATTAAATGCCAGCTTCTCATTTCCTGTCAGCTCCTGCAGTTTCTTCAGTTTATCCATGATCTCTGCTCGCTTCAGGTTCTTCAGTTCCTTCAGCTGCTGCTGCTTCTGTTCCTTCTCCTATAGGACATGTTAGGGATAGGGACTGTCAGGAACTCAATTCTGGTTCTAAATCCTCTAGACAAGGGATTCACTCAACTCAACTCATGATTCGGTTTATGATTTTGATTTGAATTCGAATTTCTCACAATTCACAACAACATTTTTTTCACCGGCGAAAACGAGACTATAATGAACGAAAACTAATTTGAAATGACAAAAAGGTTAGATGTGTACATGAACTGTATTTATAAGCTATACACTTGCTGCATGTCTCATAAAACGTTCAAAAATCTCAATATGTGGGATTAAGAGAAGAGCAGGTATATGGATAGATTTGACGATGGAAGAGAGAACTCAATTCAGTCCGGTTTCTGAGCGCAGGCACTGAAACATACACACAAGTTTCTCTTGAATGGAGAATTACACACTCGGTTAAGCTAGTCTGTTCTGACTAGCACTCAGGTAAACAGAGTCGATTACGTGAATGTAAACAGTAACCAAAATGTTTCAGTGCATTGCATTCGCGTATCTTCGGTTTAAAGGGACCACAGCCTAATTTAGTTGCTATTGTCAAAGTCATGTTAATCAAGCAACAAAAGTAAAATCACTCAATGCTCCTGACTGAATCACGTAGTACTTGGTAGTTCTAAAGATTAATATACATTTATTTATATGTCTGCGTAGTTTACCTTTATCTTCCTCTCCTTCACCTCCTCCCTCTTCCTCTTTCTGTTGTCATCTTTGCTTCGAACAGATGTGGCGATGTTGCGAGGATATGTTTTGATCTGTGGAGGAACAGCGGTTTGATGGGCAATTATTAAAAAAAAAAGGAGCATTGCTCACCATATAACAAAAAAACTAAATCATGCTGATTTGATCCTTTACCTTTATAGCATCAGGCTCCTCAAAGCGGAAGTTGTAATGCCTCTCAAAGTCTTCCTGTTTATGCAGAAATGATTCTCCTTCTTCCTCCGAGTCATCCACATCATCCTGCATCAGCTCATTATAGGTGGGGATCCTAAAAGCATTCACAGACAGAGACATACAAAAGTTTGGTAAGGTTTTATTTTTTTTTTAAATAAATTGTATTCAAGCGTTAAACTTTTGCTACAAAAGATAAACATCACTTTTTGATCCTGCAAGAATTCAGACGGCTATTTGTGTTCATCACTTTCAGATTCAATG
The DNA here is from genome assembly GCA_032353835.1 of Enteromius viviparus. Lineage (NCBI taxonomy): Eukaryota > Metazoa > Chordata > Actinopteri > Cypriniformes > Cyprinidae > Enteromius > Enteromius viviparus. The sequence continues at coordinate 2,971,145 of JAUCNO010000794.1, forward strand.
CTGTGACGCTATACACAAAACCCACCTGTCTTCTTCATTCCCCTCCAGGTAGCCCTTGTTGAGCATGTAATCTCGCAGGAAGGACTCTCTCTCATCCAGCTCGGGGTTGTTCCAGTAGTCGCGCAGGTATTTCTGGATCAGAAGAGAGCAAGAGTGACTGAGGCCTTTCGTTATCCATTGTTATCCATCTTAAAACCGAAGCAAAGCACTGACCATGTCCTTAACATCCTCCTCCCCCTCCAGCTCTGCCTGACCCTTCAGCCATTCCACATAGTCAGCTTCCTCTTTGTCCTTCGGAAAGCAGGAGCAGACGAACACAAAGAAAAGGTTTATGATCGCATACCAATCTACACAACTAGCCCATCCTTAACATCATTTTTAAAGAACAGAATATCAAGCACCTTCTCCTCTTGCGTTTTGTTTCTTCGTGTCAGGAGCTCTCCTCCTCCGTCACTATCCTCATCATCACTGTCTCGCACAAACTTTCGGAAACTGCCAAGTGAAAGTATAGACTTGAGCAAAACACGATGTCCATAAGGGAATAGTTCGCCCATTATTAAACAACTCTCATTATTTACTGACTCTCATTAAGTTTCAATCCACATGTCTTTCTTTCCTCATTTCCATGTGCTAAAGAACAAAGTCATCATACAGATTTGGAACGACATTATGGAGAGTAAACGATGACTATTGTGACTAAACTATCCCTTTAAAATCAGCACAGGTATACACTGCAAAAATGCTTTGTAAGACTATCTGAAAATTCTCAAATCAAGAAGGATTTTCTAGACAAGAAACAATTACTGTCTTGTTTTCAGAAAAAACAAGCTACTATTATTAGTTTTTACTTAAAACAAGCTAAATAATCTTGTTTTTTGTTTCTTACCCCATTGACAGATTCTTTTGCTTGTTTTAAGTAAAAACTCACTTATTTTTTTATAAAAACCAGCCATTAATTTTTTCTTGTCTAGAAAATCCTTTTTGATATTTTGGCTAGAAATAAGAGAATAAAATCTAGTCTTAGAAAGCATTTTTTTGCAGAATATACATAGACAGCTAAGTTATTGTATAGTAATGTATACTTGGAAAGGAAAAGGAAAGGACGTGACATGTGACCAAGCATGGTGACCCATACTAGGAATTTGTGCTCTCAAGTGCACACACACAGCAATGAGAAGTGATCCAACCACGGAGCAGTGGGCAGCCATTGCTGCGGCGCCCGGGGAGCAGTTGGGGGAACGGTGCCTTGCTCAAGGGTCTCACCTC
>JAUCNO010000794.1:3006010-3024263 GCA_032353835.1 Enteromius viviparus
CAATTTCGTTTTGAGCTCTCTAACCCAGAACATAACCTGCCCCGGAGCAGGTTAGCTGTGCAGCGCAAGTTACCATGGCAGCTAACACCAATTGAAGCCGAGTTTCTTTCATGGTACCTAAAACCCAGGATTGGTGAAAACTAATCCTAAACTTACCTGGCTAGCCAGCTAATCCGGCTTCATGGTACAGGCCCCTGAATTTAGATTAAGAACAACGCACTGTCACTTTAATTCAGCGTAAGCGCCGCGGCACTCGTGCTTCTGCTCTACTCCTACTAATAAACATGACCATTTAGTATGATATTAACAGTTACTGATATCTATAGGAAGATGATGGAAGTCTGTGGAGATGCTGAAAACAAACTGGCTTTGGAGCAGAGCCAACATGAAGTTCAGCTGGAGAAAGATATTCTGGAGCCTCTCAACCAACTGGCGGAGGTACGTAAAGCCAAAAACACGCAAATATCCTGCTTTTTCAACATACGCTGTAGGTTACATCTCTTGTTTTTGTGCTTGAAGGTGGATATTCCTAACATCCTGAAGCAGAGAAAACATTTAGCCAAGCTTGTGTTGGATTTTGATTCTGCAAAAGCCAGGTGTGTATTACTTTATATACTATGTAGGATTTTAGCTAGGATGCATTAAATTGATCAGAAGTGACAGTAAAGATGTTTATAATGTTGCAGAATTGTTACTCTGAAGACTGGACTAATGCTGAAAATTCAGCTTTGCATCAGAGGAATAAATGACTTTTTAACATGCACATTTAAATTATAGAGAAAATACTTTAATACTCTGGTAAAACAGGTATCTTCAGGCCACAAAGGCGTTTCCGTCAGCTGCAAATGCTCAAGCAATGGCTGCCAAAGTTGACACACTTAAGGAGGAGATGGATGAAGCTCAGAACAAAATGGAAATATGCAAGGTATGGGTATGAGTCAGATTGTATTGAGGTTTCTAGGTGACTTTGGGTAGCACTTTCAATCTAGTCTGATCTCTTTTTATCTTTAGGATCAAGTAGCAGCAGATATGTACAGCTTTTCCTCCAAGGAAGGAGAATATGCTCGCTATTATGTGTTGGTAAGTCGTATCTTAAGAGCTTTGACCACATAAGGCAAACAATGTCTGATGAAGTTCGATCTATATTGGAATAATGAATTTAACTTGAAATATATGGAACAAAAATCCTGCTTAAAGTATTTGAAATAAAACGAACCGAAAGTTAGAAAATTTTTCCCTTTGAAATATTCTCTACGTCAATATACAACCGTGTTAAAATGCAAGCCATGAAAATGCAATGCATTAAAATGCAAGCACTGTTAATTGCAATGCTTTTTTTTTGCGATTTGTGGAAGCTTTTTATTTCAAATACTTTAGGCAGGATTTTTGTTCCATACAAATAAGGCATCAGAATGACGTTTAATTATAGCATTGGTTATGAGTAAGATACTGAAATAATACAGTAATATACTGTAAACTAGTAGTTATCATAGCCTGTCAGTGGAATCAATTTTAAAGGAATAAAGCTGTTGTTATATACTATATTGTACAGTGTATAGGCAGTTAGTAGTCTTTAGTATAGACTTTCCTCTTCTCAGACAAAAACAGAAAAAGATTGAAGTTTTTTGTGTGTTTCTCTTGATAGCTGTTAGAAGCTCAAGCTGAATACCACAGACGAGCTTTGGCGTCCATCGAGAGCGTCCTGCCCACCATACAGTCACAGCAAGGTGTGATATTCAATTCCTGCTCTGAGCATCTGCTGCGTGTGAATCACTCACAACATCATGACCTTATTAATAGCAATTAACCACAGAAAATATTATGCGGGTGTGTTTTGGATTCTAAAAATTCTACAATATTAATCTGATCTTTATCAGTTTCAAACTTACTCATAAGTGACTCACAAACAAAAAATATTCTTTCAAAAATATGTCCACCTGGGGTGTATTTCAACCCAAATTTCGACCTCAAAATGTTAGAATTGTACTGCATGAAGAAACATAATTTATTATTTACCTGTAGTTAACATTTATCTATTTATTAATTAATAATGAATGAAAAGCTTATTTTTATTTATTTAATAAATATTTATTTACAAAAGAGGGCAAGTACATGTCTGGATCTAATCACCCTAAATCTAAATAATGTTCATTGCAGAAATAAATGAATATAAATATGCACTATATAATATTAATTAACACTATTAAACAATATAAACATGATAGCATAATAAAAAACGTGATTTGTGAAAATATAAAAAATAAACTCTAACACAACACACACATACACACACAGATTCATATTATGGTATACATACTTTTATTATATATATTATTATATATATATATATATGTATAGTATATTTATATAAAGTGGGGGGGGGGTATTTAGTCAGCCACCAATTGTGCCTCTTAAAGAAGTTGTTACAGGTCTGTGAGAGCCAGAAAACTTGCTTGTTTGTAGGTGACCAAATACTAAAACTTCAGTTTAATTTATTTAATTCATCTTATATAGTGTTTTGTTTATTATTTTATGACCCAAACTTGTTTTTGACAGGTTTTATGAGGTTCACCCTTAGATATCATAGATATAACTATGAAATCATCAAGCTATGAATCATTCTTTCTCTTTCAAGGCTTCCTGGTGGTCAGCTCTGCAATGTATCCTATTTCTTACTGTAAATCATACTGACTTACAGAATCTGTGCGCCACACGCCCACCTAGTGATGATTCTTAAACGTTTCCCGCCATAACTCAAATCATTCTCACTTTATCTCCTCATCTGACAGATAAATGGACCGAGAAGCCAGCGTTTGGCACAGCTCTGGAAGAACATCTGAAACGCACTAGCCGAGAGATCGCTCTACCCATAGAGGCCTGTGTTATGATGCTACTGGAAACTGGCATGCACGAAGAGGTATCTGACTCTGTGAAACAACCCATGAGAACCCACCGGTAAAAAGACATGACTGTTTTCATCCAGAGGGGAAGTGGATGCACTTTGTTACTGCATACACAATGGCAGATAGCTGTGATTTTCAGGAAGTGGGCAATATTTCCGCCTTTTGCCGAGGGCTGTTTGGTACAGAACTAGTTTTAAGTGGATGACATTTATTTGACATGTATTTTAAAAGATGTGGAAGTCTCAAACTCCAAATAAAAAAAGGTTGCAAGCTTCAAAAACATGCTTGTATTCACATGTGGGATGATTTAGCTGGCAAAATATTCTTAATATTTGTCCTTTATTCTTTTTGTCTCAGGATGGATGAATAGATGGATAAGTGCATAAAAACATAGGTTGGAGGACAGATGATGGATGGATGGGTGGGGGGGTGTTTAGATAATGGATGGATAGATGGAGGTATAGATAGATGTGTGTGTGGGTGGGTGGATAGAAGATGGATTGATTGATGGATAGATGGATGATAGTAATAGATTGCTGGATGATAAAGAGATGATGGATGGATGAAGTTGTGGATGGGTGGGTTGGATAGATAGATGATGTATGATTGGACAGGTGGATGGATAGATGGATGATAAAGAGATGATGGATGGATGGATGGACGTGTGGTTGGATAAATAGATGGGTGGGTGGATAGACGATGGATGTACAGATGAATAGATGAATGGATGATGGATGATAAATAGGTGATGGATGGATGCGTGAAAAGAAGAATGAATAGATGAAGGGGTGGGTGGATAGATGATGGATGATGTGTAGATGATGGTTGGATGGAGGATAGACAGAGAGAGAGAGATGGTTTGTGAGAGCGAGGCTGTGGCAGTGAATCTGTGTTAGAGACGTCTAATGAGTCACTTCTGCTTCTCAGCTAAAGGCAGACTAATATTAGCAGTGAAACAAGACAATCATTTCCCTGTGAAACCATCACTGACACACATGAAAACAGCCTTCCCAGTCATTCTTTACCCATTAGCATCTCAGTTTATGTTGTTCTGCACGCTGCAAAGGTCTTGTGTGTTTACAGCATTTCCTTTCGTGCCAGGGTTTGTTCCGTATCGCCGCCGGAGCCTCTAAACTCAAGAAGTTAAAGGCAGCACTGGACTGTTCCACTTCCCAACTGGAGGAGTTTTACTCTGACCCTCACGCTGTAGCCGGTACCAGACACTTTTCATAAATGACACTGTAGGACAGCACCTCTGCGTTTCGAATGGCTCTCAAAATGTAAAATCAAACCAATTTAAATTGGTTTGATTTTAATAAAAGTTGCACTGATTGCAAAAATCAGACACTTTTAAGTTCTGTTCACCAAATTCAGAAGCACCACAGCTTTGGCAAAAAATTTTATGTTAAAACAGAATTGATGTTTTGCATTTGATGATGTTTTGGTTTTTCCATGATTTTTTAGGAGCGCTGAAATCTTACCTGAGGGAGCTCCCTGAACCTCTGATGAGCTACCAGCTCTATGAAGAGTGGATCCAAGCCTCAAAGTAAAGCATATTAACATATTCATTTAAAGTGCATCACTTCAGTCAGTTTGTATTTAGAAGGTTTTTCAGTGAGTCTCATCAAATCTGGAACATTAGTTTGCATGAATAAACCAAAATATGAGCAAACAAACAATGCATAGCAAAGAGCTGAGAAGTGAGAAGCTTGAGGTTTTATTTTAGCCCAACCTGAGCATTACTTAATTACTTAATAACATAGCAACTAAAATAGTAATTCTCATAATTGATCAAAACCAACATACATTAATAATAAGAATAATAAATATTCACAGCACACATAAATACATTATGCAAACACAAACTAATCATAATTAATCATTTGATAGCACTAGTATAAATGCACTGAAGATTCTGTAATAGCTTAGTGTTTCCTTGTTATCTTCAGAATGAGTGTGGTTCAGCCAAATAAAAATTTCAATAGCTTTTTGAGGAAGTTTTATGCTCAAACAGTATCATATTTTAAAAACAATTCATTGTCAGTCGGTTATTCGGTGAGGACTTCCATTTTTCATATTTTCATGACTAGTAACTTCATACTAAACTAAAATGCTGCCAGAGGAAACGTCTCAATATTACACCCCAGGGATAATAAATTGGTGATGACACAATCGTTAATGTTTGTATCCCATAAAATGAGTCATCTCTAAAGCTGTGATCTTGTGTAAGAGTCATTTAGGGTGGAGTGTCAAAAGAGAGCCGATGTCCGCTGTCATAAGATCATGTGTTTGATCTTGAAGATTACTTTACAAGCATTTCTGATCTGAACTGTAGAATGGATTCAGTTTGAAAGATTCTCAATGCTTCATTGACACCAAAGTTTGCAGATGAGACTTGCCAGGTCTTAAAGGGGTCATATGATGTTGCTAAAAAGAACATTTATGTTGTGTATTTGGTGTAATTCAGTGTATTTATGTGGTATGTTTTAAAAAAGCACATTATTTTCCGCATAATCTATGTTAATGTTTCTCCTTTATGCCCCTTCTTTCTGAAATCGGTCAATTTTACAAAACTCATCGTTCTAAAAAAGCGAGGTGTGCCCTGATTGGCTAGATACCCATTGCACTGTGATTGGCTAATGACAACACAGAAGTCAGAAGCTCCAGACTGGCCTTGCAGAGCTGGACTTTATACCCTCAATGCGCAGCTAGCATAGGCTGCTCTGTCAGGTTCAGGAAATAGTCCTCCGTAAATGCGCTGAACACACTCTAATATTTTTGTTGAACTGTTCTGGAACCGTGTTGTAAATACAACTTAACCTCTTTTGGAAGCACAAAGAAAGTAGTTTTACTTTAACAACGACACACAGCATCTCCAGAACATGGCACCCGCAGCAAAACTAAAGCCAGAATAATAGCTCTGCCTTCTTTCTTATTGCATATACATTTGGGCGGTGTTATAAAATAAACTCAATCTGCGACTTAGAAAATTAGGATCATGTTTAAACGAGCCATTTTAGGGGTGTGTGGATAAGTCTTTTTGGTTTTGAGACGGAAGTCTTTGCAGCTTCAGGGATCTTATCTGTAACAGCTTGTAACACTCCAAAGAGAATGGAAAACTTGATCTCATCATATGACCCCTTTAAATTAAAAAAGATGTATGCAACGTTATGTGTAAAATTTAATTTGAATTGTAAATGCAAAATAAAATGTCACTTCCTGCAAAGAAAAAGTCCCGAGAAAATGACAAGTGTGTGTATTTTAAAAATTATATCAATGATGTTTCATAGTTTTTCAGTTTTTTGCTTATGAGGTGTTTTTCCTGTTGTTTTCTGTGGTCTGCAGTATCTCTGACTCTGATAAGAGGCTTCAGGCGCTGTGGGTGGTGTGTGATATGTTACCAAAGGCCAACAAGACCAACTTTAGGTCAGCTTGTTACTACACTGAACTTTAAGCATTGCCTTTGTAATGACTTTTGTGATCGTAACAAGCTAATCTGTGTCTGTGAAGGTACCTGGTGAAGTTTCTTGCAAAGCTTGCTCTGGAAAGTGACATAAACAAGATGACAGCTAGCAACATCGCCATCGTACTGGGACCCAATTTACTTTGGGCCAAGACAGAGGGGTGAGACACAGTTCACTCACACTTCCCCTAACATTGAATTGTTTATTAAAAAAATGTTATTAGCTGATTGCTCTTGTTTTTGTTTCTTGTGAAACAGTTTGATTCGTTACAGTTTTGTTGTTGTTCTAGGAGCCTGGCTGAGATGGCAGCTACTACCTCCGTCCATGTCGTGTCTATAATAGAACTAATAATCAACCATGCTAGCTGGTTCTTCCCTGATGGTAAGGCCACCATCAAGAGTTGCTCTGTCTAGATGAGATCTAAATGAGATGCATCCTCAGTGACTGCTCAGGAGAAGTGCGCTCATAGCTGAATATGCTGTGTGCCATTTCTGCCTCTTACAGCTCGGAAATTTCAATCATGGACTTGGATAAACTGACACATGAAGTCAGATTTGAGAATGAGCTGTAAATAAAAACAAATGCAGCGAAGTGCTATTTTGCATCCATGGTCTAATGTGAGCACTGGCAAAGCTAAGACCTATTAAAAAATATTAGATTTTCATTAGAGCTATTTTTACTAGAATTATCAGAGCACATATGTTGACATTCAAGCAGTGCTTCACTTTATTCTTCATCTTGATTTTTTTTGTAGTATTACAGTATAGTACAGTATTTATTTGTAGTATTTAATTTTTTTATTTAGTTTTAATATGAATTTAATTTTAAGTTTTGTTTATTTTTTTATTTTCTTTTATTTACATTTTATATATTTAGCAAACACTTTTATTATACTGGATGTATTTGTTTGACAAATAAAACATGGAGTGATAATGTTTGTTAAAAACAGTACCAGGTTAATCACACTTTATTTTTGTTCTTTTGGCCTTTTTATTAGTTTAATATATATATATATATATATTATATTTAAATTTACTGTAATTTAATAATTTTATTGAATTGCTGGTTAGCATTGTTTTACAGTTCCTCTGAAACCCTCCACCTTCCCCATCTCCACCTGTTTTTATATATATGTATGTACTGGTGTATTTATTATGTATATATAAATACACATATATTAAATATATTTATAATATAAAATACATGAATATAAACATAAACATGACAAAATGTATACTATATGTGAAATATATATACACAGTACACATACATATGTAAAAAAAAACTTATTTTTGAATACAATTAATCATTTGAAAGCACTTCTTTACTATACATATTCAGAATTTTATAATGGGTTTTTAATTAATATTTTAATTAGCTTTTTCACAAATTGCTATTTTACTGTAATTTAATAATTTTATTAAATGGCTGGTTACCATTGTTACCATTGTTTTACAGTTCCTTTGAAACCCTCCCCATCTCCACCTTTTGTTTATATTTTATTTTCTTTTAACAGCTTCATTCTTGTTGCCTGAAATAATTTTTCAATAATTTCCATTTTAATTGTAAGTCATTAATTTAAGTCATTTGGATATAAATTTAGTTAGCTATAACTAATCTGGAAATTCCATGATAGATGCAAGTGATAAAGCTTGCACCAAAGAGAAGCAGCATAATTTCCCTGACTAATGTCTGCCTTTGTGCTGGAAATATGTCTGCAGATGTTCTATTGTGTAGGATTTTGAGCTTTCTTTTACTCAGTCATGGCCGTGTCTAAATATCCTCTGCTCTTTCACTCTTCAGATGTGGAATTCAACGTCTCAGGCATGTTTGCTATGCCTGGGTGCCCAGGGACCCCTGACTCAGAAGTGGGGACCATAGACAGGAGGCGCCCAGGCAGCCAGGGTTCGTTCGATTATGACACGCCCCGCAAAGACAGGTACAAGTCTCATCCCCGCGCTTACAGACATGACTCCAACTCCACAGTAGTGTCCGCATCCTATGTAGTGGCCAGTGAGTGCGTCACAGTCAAAGCAGACAGTCTGAGACCCGAGCTGGGGGCTGTTTAGACACATGCAACTTTCTCAGCCATGTTTGTTTTGTTTGCTTTGTTTTGTTTTCCTTTTTTTTTGTCAACCGTTGCTTATTGTATGCTTTCTGAAATAAATAAACTTTATGCTCATAGCTATGTATAAATGCATTATTGCTATATTTCCTGATTGGGAAATGGGTGCCAAATTCAGAGAAGAAACAAGTTATTGACCTGCATTTCAACAGCACTAATGCTTCATTAAAAGGAATTAAAGGTTTTATTGAAATGATCTATATTCTAGTAAATGCAGTTCTAGTTTCTATAGTTCCAGTTCTGGTTATTCAGTGAGTGAAACCAGGAAGTGTTCGGTTTGGTATGTTCAGAATGAGTCAAACAGCTCCTCTCCTGCAGGCTATCATACCAAACGTGTTTCTGTGCATCAGGTACAGGAGAGTCCTTCAGCGGCTGCAGTCACTTTCTAAAAAATAGACGTTTTTGTTTACATTATATGTGTGTGTGTACTAGTGTATTTATTATGTGTGTGTATATATATATATATATATATATCAATACACATATATCAAATATATTTATAATATAAAAATACATGAATATAAACATAAACATGACAAAATATATACTATATGCGTAATAAATATACACAGTACACGTACATATGTTTAAAAAAGACTTTTATTTTGAATACAATTAATCATTTCACAGCACTTATTTATAGACATATTCAGAATGTTTCTAATTAATATTTTAGAACTTTTTTTTTATTAATATATTAATTAGCTTTTTCAAGTTTTAAATTAAAATTAACATTTAAATTTTATTAATTTTGGAGTTATGTATTTTGCCAATGCTGTTATCCAAAGTGACATAAAGCAGTTTGTCAAAGAGCTGATAGTATTCGTAATATACAATACTGGGGTTATCGCATCATTTTTATCTGCCTTTGTCTTTTATTTTTTATTAGTTTTTTATATTTTTGTTCAACTCATTTTCAGTTTTAGGCATGTTACTACTTAAACTTAACCAAAAATATCAAATGTTTTTAAATGTAAACTGAAAGTGTTTTTTTTTTTTTTTAATGTTTAAGATTTACGCAAGGTATTTATTTTATTTGACACATTATATATGTATATATTTTATTTATGTTAGATAGATAAAAGATTTAAAGTAAAACAAATTTTTATTTCATATGCTACAATGCTTAGCATACACAAAAACACAAGGTTTTGCAATTAAATTTAGTAGCAGAATATAAAATCTATCAAAGTTTGTTGTCATTCACTGGTGTAAATTTACACTACATATTTTAATATTTGGTGATACAACATGCAGTTGTATAATGTGCACTATAAATTATATCATTGCCTATTAATAGAATAATAACAGAGCAACACACAGTAGTGGCCATTCTTAATAAATTAGTGAATGATTCAGCCACTTGTTTTGTTTCTGTGGACTAATTGCAGACAGTTCCATTATACACACACACATATACAGTATATACACTCACGTTGAAAATATTACATTTTTTCATGTTTAAACTCTACAAACCATTAGAAGTGTCATCCGTGTCTGGTTGCTGTCCCAGTGGTCAGGTGGTGGTCCTGTCCTTCTCCTTCTCTTCTGTGGAGACTAATACCCCACTGTCACTCTCTGGTGTGAGTGTTTCATGCTGTCTCCCCTCTTCCCTGTAGCCCTGCTAACAAACAGCCGGAAATCGCCCCTCGTAGAGCTGGCACAGTAAATAAAAAGCAGCACTTCACGCCCACCTTCCAGCCCCCTCTACCTCCCATCGACGACGAGGGGGGGGATCCCGTGTTTGAGCCCTCCCCTCTGTCGCCCACGGGCGGGGGTCTGGAGGCCGGGCAGGCGGGAGCTTGGCTTCCTCAGACCCTTCAGCCTTTAGCTCAGCACACTGTGGAGAACAGGTAAGGACTGGTGCGACCGCCAAAACCTCAACCCGCCAACCGCTGCCAGACGCCAGGAGCCGGCCGCTCAAATCTGTGTGTCCTGAGCACAGCATTTTGTGCCATTCTCTTGATTATTGCTTCAAAGCGCTGCTTCAAAATCAGTCAAATAGCTAACGATTGGGTACAATCGCAGAGTAAGGCTATAAAGCTTTCAGGAGACCTGGAATGGCTAAAAATCAAATTACGCCATTTGTCACCGTGCCACTCTCATGTTGTTTTTGCTTCAAAACACTTTCAAAATCAGAAAATGATCAAGCTATTACCATTGGACCCTTCATTGAGACATTTTTTTACCTTAAATATATATAGATATCTAGACAAATTTAATATGAGTGAACCCCCTTCTCAACAGTTTCAGTCTACAAGAGTTCAGTACTTTTACTCATAGTTTTTGCATGCTGTGATAGTTTCTAGGATTTGTTTTGCTTTCAAATAAATAAAAATATAAAATATTGTTTATTATCAAGTTTTTATGAAGTGATCATATTTGTTCTGTTTTTGTTTTATTAAACCAAAGGCCTCTCGATTCTCAAGTTAAGGATAATTCATCAAATCACGCCGATTTATCTCAGACAGGGCCAAAAATCCCTCTATTGTCTCTTTTCTGTAGAATATTCTGTGATGCTTGAATCTGTGTGTCCTGCCTTGCCTTTCTCTGTTGCTTGTTCTTTCTTTAGTGGTATAGATGCACTGCATGCAGAATAAAACACTGCTAACTTTGCTAACTGTGTTTCCTTAAGGCATGTACTACATATATCTGTGATAACCTTTCAGTGCAAGTCATTAACTCAACTTGGACCACTACATTTTTAACGTCTCTGCATGTGAACTGAGCTGTGTGTAAATGCTACAATGTGATCCCATGATAGAAGCGCCCTGCTTTTCTTCTCTCCCCAGTACTCCTCTAACCCGAGATCCTGCATCCACACCCCCTGCGCTGAGGAACGGCCCGGGAGCTTCGAGCGGGACACCCACTCAGCTGAATGTGGTGACCCCTACCTCAGGCCCTAAGGGCCCCAGTCCTTTCTTGGTCCGAAGAGGTCAGAACTAATCATCCTTCCTCATATCTTTATTCAGATCTGTTAGGGATGTACAGTATATTGGTTATCAGATGACTTTAAAATGCATGTTCTCAGCTGGCCAGTAAAATCAAGTCTGGACTGTTTTCAGGTACGAAGAAACAAGCACCAGCACCTCCCAAACAGGCCACACCCCAGAGCATCAAAGCGGCTCCTAACCAGCCCTCGACCCTGAGCACCCCTCAGCCACTCATCGCACCCCGCCGCAACAACCAGCTGCCCCTCCAGGCCCCTAACCACCCTCCTCCTCAGCCTCCGTCCCAGCCTCCTCCTCACAGCACAGAAGAGGCCCAGCCGTCCCCTCCCAGAACACCCACCCCTCCGGGCACACCCCCTTACGACGGCTCCCAGCTGCGGCCCAGGCCCACTCCTCGAGCACGACCCAAACCCGCCGGCCCACCACCACCACAGCCAACCAGTGACGGCGCCAACGGAGTCTGTGTTTCTGGATCCAAGATCATCTCAGGTGCGAAAAATCCAAATTGACCAAATTGCAAGCTATATGGTAGCATCCAGATTTTCATATTTTCTCTTCTTTAACAAATATAATAGAAAAGTAATAGCACATTTATCATTTTCCTGAGGGCATATGCATATAACTACAGAAATGGACTTGTCTGACGTCCCTGACAAGCCTGACGTGAACATCAAGCGCTCATTGGATGTAATTTGCACTCTCTTTGATTGTTTGATTATGACACATTTCTCCAGCTCAGTCAGCTCTAATATGGAAACGCACTCATCTAAAGTCTGTATAAAGTCAGGTGTTCGGTGTCGGGCTGATGTGTACCTCATTAATAGCACATTATTGGGAGAAAGCCCAGCACCGGCCCCTGCCAAACAACTCTCCTAAGGGTTTCCCTCTATTAAATTGGCTTCACATGACGAAAGAAGTCTGCAGATGCTGCTGGAGACTAAAAACTTCATCTTCAGATTAGAAGGAGTTTAAACAATCCCAGATCCAGAGTTAACAAGCTTTATTTTCATAAGTAGGTTTGTCAAGATGGATGTAGCACACACTGTTTGAGCCATAAATACAGGACGAAATAGCTCTTTTTCTTACTGTTTTATTCATTACTTACTGTTTAGTTGTGTCCATTTTATATTTAACATTTACATTAAAATGTATATAAATATAAAGGTTGCAAAATTATTTGATTGTTACATACGTCAAGATTTTGTTGCCTCAACCCTTTTAAGTAATGTTCCATTAGACCGTAATAATTATAAGGTTAAAAATAAATATGAATAATGAATCGTTTGATTTTATGAAATGCAATAAGGGTTAAATAAATAGAAGTTGAGCTCTGTAGACATCATCCATGGCATGTAGAAATACCTCTGAATAATTTTAAATAATCTAATAATAATTTAAATTCTCTTTATAATATTAATAATAATACATATGAAAATAAAGATTCCAGGTTAAATGGAATTTAAGCTCTATTGACAGCTTTCATGGCAACCTATCAATTCTGAAATGGAAATAATTTTAAATAAATGAAAAAATAAAGAAATTAAATTTATATTTGGATAATAAAAAAAATTAAATGTGAGAAGGAATTTTTTTAATTAAAAATTATTAAAATTATTTATATTAAAAATTGAATTCTATGGGCAGCACTATGACATGAAGCCTATAAATTATAAAATAGACAGTGATTTTGATTTAATAATAATAAAAAAAATTAATTTAAAAACAATTTAATAATAAAACAATTTAAATTGAATTTTCCTTGTTAAATTAATTAGAAAAAAGGACAGCATCCATGACGTAGGAAATACTGATGAATTGTAAAATGGAAATTATTTTAAAATAAATAAATAAATAATTTACATTTTATTCATAAAATAATACAATGAAATTAGTAAAAACAGAAAGGCACTTACAATTAAGTTTTTTTTTTTTTTTTGGTGATACTCGACACAGTATCACAGATGTTGTCAGCTGATAATCGATAGATTATAAATGTTTGAATTTGTACGTTTCATTTGTCTTCAAATGTGTCCCATTTTAATCCCAGAGAACGAAAAAAGTCCTTATTTCTGTTCTTGGAGAACCGAATCTTCTGTGACCGTTAATTATCATAAGTTATTACTATTCATCATGCCTTTCATCACCTTTGTGATTTTTATTTGTCCCTGGCATCCATTATTGTCATCTCAGAACACAGATCTTCAGTTTAGTGTTGAACACACACGCACCTTAATGTCTGGATTTCACATTTCTCCCTCGTAACACGAGTTGTCATCATTGGCCTGACTGTAGGATGCGTGGTGTGTAATAATCTTTGGCTCAGTGAAACCACATGCTGCAGTAGACGGCTTGTGGAAACATCAGCAGCTGCCAGGAGTCCTTCAGTGTTTGGCTCGAGGTTCAGACGCTCTCCTGCTTCACCACACACCGCATCTGCATGAGATACAGCTGTTTAATGACTTTACCACCACCCTGATTAATGCGCCGTTGTTTGAAGAAATCACCACTTCCAGTGTTTAATGACACTCTTTTTGGTGGTTCACTGCCATCAGAACTTCATCCGAAAAGCCAACATGAAGTCAGAACTCACCCTGAGTACTGTCCTAACACACACATTATTTGAATACACTTTTTTCCCTTTTTTTTTATAGAGAAGTTGCTTACATCCAGCATTAATTTCATCCAAAAATACAGGACTTTTGTAAAATATTATTACAAATTGAAAACAAATGTTTTCTATGTTAATATATTGTTGAATGTAGTTTATTCTTGTGATCAAAGCTGTAATTTCAGCATCATTATCCAGTCGCATGATTTTTCACAAATCACACTAATATGCAGATTTGCTGCACCAGAAACATTTCTTGTTGTCATCAATGTTGAAGAACAATTCTAATTCTATTATTCAGCAAAGATGCATTAAATTGATTAAAAGTGACAGTAAAGGCATTTATAATGATTTAAAATTCCTGACAAAAAAAATCGGTTTCCTATGGAATAAATAATAATTAATAATAATTTTTTTTTCCTGAATTGTGACATATACACTAGCAATTCTGAGAACATATTAGTCTTTTTTTCCCCCACTCAAAATGTAACTTTATATCTCGCAATTCAGATTTTATAATTCGCAATAACCTTGTTTTATTCAGTGGTGGAAACATGCTTCCATAGTTTACACCTAAATATTAAGCAGCAAAACACGTTTTAAATATTGATATTAATAATTGAGCAACAAATCAGGATTGTGTGACACTGAATGAATCCAGCTTTGCATCACAGGAATAAATACATATCAAAATATATTCAAGTAGAAAACAGTTATTATAACTTGTAGTAATATTTAGAAGTTTTTACTATATTTTTAATCAGACATTTTTTGAGAATACTTTTCTAAAATATTTGACAAAAGTTCAACCATTGCTAGTTATAATTTGCATAACCCAATGAATTTTGACCCATTCTAGAAGTAAAATGGGTTCATGTTGACTTTGAAAGGCTGAGATGTGATTGAACTGGCTTGATGGATGTTCACAGCCGTCTGAATTGTGATTGGCTTCACTGTGCTGATGGTCGGTCTGATCTTTGAACATGTTGTGACGTTGTTGCACTGTTACAGATGTGTGATCTTCTGCCTGTGAGGTGTGGTTTGAGTGGCAGGCGATGGTAAGAACTCTGGGCGTATCAGTCGAAGTACTGCAAGCTCCATCTGTGTGTGTCTGAACGCTTTCTTTGCCTGTTTAACCCGACTAACAGCAAGTGAACCTGCATGACAAGCTGCCCATCCAGTGTCTTTGTGGCATGTCTTAGGATAAAAAACAAGCACATGCTTTATGCAACTAAACACACAGTAACTCCCTACCCATGAACCTCGGCTGCTTCTGCAGGGTCAATGTTAGCTGTGCCACAGATACTGTATTATTTAACATTTTACAGTTGAATACGTTACAGATTTAAAGGTTTGGGGTCCTTTTTTTTTGTTTGTTTAGCAAAGATGCAATAAATTGATCAGTTAATAATAAAAACTTTTATTTTACTATCTATCTATATTTTTATTTATTCCTTGTCCAAGTAAATTCTATTCTCTCAAACAATCCAGGAAAAAAATTATAAAATATATAAATATTAATAAATTACATTTTAAAATATATTCAAATAGAAAATAGTTATTTTAAATTGTAAACATTTAAAAATTATACTGACCCCAAACCTTTAAACAGCTGTCTACTTTTTTTTAATTATGTTTAGATATTAAAACAGCATTAATAGTGCTATCAAACGATATTTGCATCCAAAATGTTTTTGAATATTATGTATATTTACACATACAATATATATTTAGAAAATATTCACGTTTATATATTCATATTCTTATATGTAACAATAAACATAACATGATTTTGCATAACATTTACATGCATTTGTATTTATATATACATAATAAATACACACTGTATAAACGCATACATTATGTAAATAAAAACCTTGTATTTTATATGCGATTAATCGTTTGGCAGCACTATATATATTTTTTTTTCTGTGTTAAAGCAAATATTGGACATCATCCGAGTGCATCTTGGTTGCACCATGATACATTCTTATTTTCTCCAATATTGCTTGTTAAATGGTCAGTTTAATGTTGGTGGAAATATGATCAAATGTTTTCTCTGAAATCTCCTAAATGTGCATTATGATTGCGCAGATGGAGATGGAGAGGAGAGATCTTTGACGGGACCAGGGCTGGATCTTGTCCCGGAGCTTAAGGAGGATGAAACCACAGAAACCCATTCAGAAGACGAACACCAATCAGAAAACACCGCCCTGTGAGGTGGGCGGAGTCCAGTCCTCCTCACACAGCCAATGAAAAGCTATGTTCGTAATAGAGTGCTAGTATACTTACTGCATGGTGTGTTTTTACCATTTCTTTTGAGAACAATGAAAGTATGCGAAACGAAAAACATTTTACCTGACCTCAGTTACCTTATGAATAAATATAAGTGTTAAGCATTCAGATTTAAGTATAGTATTTTGTGAGAATGATCAAATGAGTCATCGGAGTTGCTTCAATAGTCACACTGAGAATGGAAGGTCAAGTCGATGCATTGCATTGTGGGATATGGTACCCAGCACCGTGTGCAATTATAGTAGGTCATCTGGGTATTCAAAGCATACAGAAAATATGTATCCCATCTTGAAAAGTACACATAGTACATGCGGCAGATGGTAGTATGCTATTCTGAACATAGCCATTCACTTTAACCTTTGACCCCCACGGAAAACGCTGTCCTCACAATGCTGGCACATTGTAAGCGCATACTAAGAAAAAAAACAGTACGCACACGTTAACATGCTATACATTCTTCATTTCATTCACAAATAGCATATTGCTGGTTGGGGTTTTAATCAAGTATGAATGTCTTTCAGTTTTGTGATGTTTTGCGTAGCAAGCGTTATATATGTGCCTTAAAAAAAACACACCAAATCACTGAGTTTGTGTGACTCATGTTTTTGTTGGTTATCACGGTGAATGTTTGTTTTCAAATTAATTTTAATCATTCCTTTTCTCTTTGAATACGTCGCAATTTTTGAAAATTGGATGAAAAATAATGGTTATACAGATGTAATTGATTTAATACATGCATAAGATTTGTATTTTTAAGTATTTTGTTTTTCCTGGGGTGCAATACTGACTGCAGTGTAGTGTTATGACATTACAGTCGTTTTTGTATTAGTTGAGTAGTTTTTAACAATTGTAACTGTTTTACAGGGTTTACTTTAGTGGAGTATGTACTACCAAGTACCAATCTATCCATCCACTGTTAAGCATTAAAATAAACCCTGCATGTGCTATTATGAAATACTTCATTCTCAAAATGACCAAAGATGCTTTTTTAAAGCGCATGATCCTGTGTCAGAGCTTTTAGGGGGTTATTTCATGTTGTATGCACTGACAACATAAATGTGAATGAAAGGGTTAACGGATCGGTCAAGCTCAGGAACTGTCAGCTAGAAAGCCAAAGCCATTCATTCCTTTCAAGAGCGAGTATGTGTCTTTATTTCTGTGGATATATCTTTAATTGGCTCTTAATTGTACATATTGATTTTTATTTTCTGTTTCACTCTTCTTTTGTACGTCTGTGTGCACATTTCCTCACTTCCTCTTCCCGTTCTCCAGTGCCTCAGATGAACAAATGTTGTACAAATTAAGTTTTCTGATTATATATCAAATAAAATGCTTAATTAAAGAAACCAAGACCAGTTGTATTTTTAAATACGGTTTAATTTACAGAAACGTCAAGGACAAGTTGAAGTGTTGGTTGCAAAAACAAAAGTAAAAACTGATTTATGATGATATATTATAAATAAGAATGTTGGTTTATTATTAAAGTGCCTCTATTATGGCTCCCGAAGGTTCGTGTTTCGGTTTTGAGAGTCCCCAACAACAGGTTAACACGCATGCAAGGTCAAAAAACACTTTCTTATTATATGCATTTATTTTTTATCTTATTTGCTCAACGACTCCCAAACAATTGGTTAACGGTTCATTTTTCCAACCCCTTCCTTTTGAATTACTAGCGTGTGGCCAAGAATGAATTTACTAATATTTTATGTTGACGTCAACAAGAAAGGCCTAGCGATTTGTTTTAAAGATGCAGAGTCGACTTTCTTTTGAGATAAAATAACTTTATACATGGAGCACTTTCAGAATGTTTTTATTTATTTTGAGCTGTTAAGACCAGGGGCCTGTACCATGAAGCCGGATTAGCTGGCTAGCCAGGTAAGTTTAGGATTAGTTTGCACCAATCCTGG
>JAUCNO010000794.1:3031115-3044675 GCA_032353835.1 Enteromius viviparus
AGTAAAAGTAAAATTACAAAATGTAAAAGTTACTTTAAAAAGTAGAAGTACACAAAAAACCTACTCAATTACAGTAACGCGAGTAAATGTAATTTGTTACTTTCCACCTCTGAAAACACAAAATGTAATTATGAGATTAGAATTAAAACTGACACCGTAATTATCATCATGAGAAAGAAAGTCATTACAAGACAGTCACTATAAGATATAAAGTCTTTATGACAATAAGATTAAATTATGAGAATTTTAATTATGAGATTAACCCACAGTTTCACAAACAAGGCTTAAACTAGTAGTTTTGTAAAAGTTGCTTAAATATCTTAAATTAACTAATGCCTAATCCTGGTTTAAGATAAGCCCTGTTCGTGAAACTGGGCCAAAAAGTTGAAACTATGACATAGTGAGTTTTTTTTTTCAATTGCCATTTCAAGTAAATGACTGTCAAAGTTTTGGCTTTTTATGTCATCATTTGCTAAAGCATGTTTTTTGTTTCATTGGCAGAAATAGGCTTACGTAGTACATAGTGCATAAAGTGCACAGTGTATAGTAAGTTATTTGGGACACAGCTAATGCAAATTTATTCATCAAATGAATTCCAATGACAATCAGTTTTCATTGGTGGAGCAAAAAAAGACTAGCAAAACATCTTTAATATCTTCAGAATAAAAATATCACACTATATTTTGTGTTGTTGGTCTTACTATCCACTGTGATTACTACAGCAAAATCCCACTAGAGCTAATAAGTGCTCGTTTGATACTACTTTAATTCCATGATTTACAAGTTTACCAATAATATAGGTCTATTTTACACAAACTATTAATGAAGGCTTTTTAAAAATGGTTTAATGCTTAATCTCACTTGAGTGCTTGATCCAAGTACACAAGTTTTGTACCTTCTCATTGGTCCGCGTCCAGAAGCATCCAGCAAAGAAGACGACCGTTATGGGTGGCTGCAAGTACATACTGATAGATTGGATGTAGATGAAAAGCTGCCCGCCCTGACTGGCCTGAACCAGAGGAATCCACAGCACTGACACCACCACTAACACCAACACAAACACTCTTTGACATGGAAACACACACACAGAGCAGCTTTACAAGAGCACAAAATGTAGCATTTGCAGTCGTAGAATGTTCTGACATTGAGTGACCTAAACTCTATGTCAGAATGATGTCATATGGCAGCAACCCAGCATTCATTTCCAACTAAACTGTCTAATGTTTAAGTCTTTCTGAGCACTTTTAAATCCAAATAGCCATTTACAGGCCAAGGAAACTGAAGAATTGTCCTTTAAAGTCTAGTGTGTGTAACTTGATGTCATACCTTCCCACAATCATGAGCTCCCACTCGGAGGCAGTGCGGCGGATGTTTCTCCAAAGGTCCATGGTGAAAATAGTGCTGGAACTATTGAATATGGAAGTCAGAGAGGACATGAGAGCAGCCAACATCACAGCCATCATTAAACCCCTCAGACCTTCACAAACACACAAAAAGAAAACGATTCATCGCAGCCCCCCAAAAAACAACCCTCAAATGAGTAAATAATCAATGAATCTCATTTATACCTGCAGGAAGGAGCTCCATGACCAGTTTGGCGTAAGCAATGTCAGAACAGCCCACCGGATTCCCACAAACGTTTTTACACACATCTGGGTCTCCACAGCCCACCTCGTCTACAATTCACGCACACACATTCACGTACATTTAAAGATAACAAACTGTGCATTTAGATGTTGAAAGGTGTTAAACTTTGTTTTTTTATTTCAGACACACCTGGGTAAAGTATCCTGCTAATCATGCCTGGAATCACCATCATGAAGAAAGGCAGAACTTTGAGGTAAGCAGCAAGTAAAGATCCTCCTTTAGCATGCACAATGTTCTTGGAAGCAAGTGAACGCTGCACTATCACCTTCACACAGGAACAATAACAAAACATGTTACGGATAGTATGTGGTTCTAAGGTCTTATAAATGATTCCTAAATAGTTGGCTATATAGAAAGTTCTAGAACCAATAGTCAAAACTAGAACTTTTCGACAGTCCATGAACTTCGATTAAGGAACCCTGTTGAAAAACTCTGTTTGAAGGGGGTTTAAGCTGGTTTTAAAAGGTCATGTGCTGGTTTTAAGCTGATCCGGAGCAGGAGCTAGTTGCTTAGGACCATCTAAGGACCAGCACATGACCAGCTAAGAACCAGCTTAAACCAGCAGCCATGCTTCAAAACCTAACCAGCATATGCAGGATTTTTTGGGAAGCTAGAACTCAAAACGCAATTGATCTATAACTCTGTAATATTAAAAAGTAAAACGTAAAAGATCCAGAGCTTCAATCTTGCTAGAATGTATCATTAGAACTAGGTCTAGAACTTCTAGATTGATCTACTTGAGTATATCTGGATTGATCGTTCTAAAACTTCTACATAGATAGAAACCATCATGCGAAAGGTGTTCAAAATAAGTATCAACACTGCTGGTTCTTTACCTGGTCAGAACACCAGTACCACATGGAGGGTATGGACATGCCCAGGATCACTCCCGGCCAGGGCAGGTCAGAGGTCACAGGGTGACGGAATATGTGAAAGGCATCCTCCCGTGGGATCCCACAGGTGGTGTTGGGCACTCGGATTGAGGGAATGGCCTGAGGATACTTATCCAGGACAGCTTGAAATCCCCCGACTTCTGCAAAACCTTCACAGCAACATTGAGAAGAACAGATTGCATTAAAGGCTTCAAGACTTGAATCAACATGACTGTCGTAATCACTCACTGAAGCCCATGAGGATCAGTGCTCCGATCACCATGATGAGAGTCTGAACCGCATCGGTGTAGATCACTGCTGCCAGACCACCTGTGACCACATCAGTCAAGAAATGCCTTAGCAGATTATAAGATGTCCCCCTTAAATTGTGCTTATACAAGTATTATTCGAATGTTTAAAAAAGCATGCAAGGTTATCAACTTTTTAAATGTCAAAATCATGTCTAAATAATTATCAAACGCAAAACACACAATTCAGTAAGCAGGCAGTCCTATGACATGCAACACTCTTTTGACGAACTAGACATAAAGAGACCATGTTAAGTGCGCCGAAATGATTTAGTTTCAGATCATATAAACATCACTTCTACTTAAATGTAACTGAAGCATGCTTATAATCAAGAGAATGTTAATGTGCTTTAGTTTGGGCGCTATAGAGTTATGGTTACAGTAAAATATGCAACCTGCGATGGTGTAGATAGCGGTGATGCCGAGAAGCAAAACCACAGCGAGGTAGATGTCCCACTGCAGAGCCTGCTGGATGAACACAGCCCCTGCGTACATGTCCACCTGAGCACAGAACAACACACAGATCACCTCCAACTCCGCTGTGCTAGGATCATTACAGCTTCACATCCAGCATACTTACTGAGATTTTTGTGAAGATGTAGATAAATAGATATAAAACACACAGAAATAACTGGATTCTTTTCCCACCAAATCTTTTCTGTAAATACTCGGGCATCGTTGTGACCTGCAAAATAATGGAAAATCCTCTTCATTTGCTTGAACTGCAGAAACAACACAGTTGTACACATACATTTTTGCCTGTAAACTTTATCAAATAAATGAATATCTTTATAAAAGTGACAGAAGACACATAACCAATGTGGTAACTCTTTATAATAACATAAACATTATATAATGCTTAACAAATCCTTAATATTTATTCAAATAGCTTGAAATGTTTACTAATAAACAGCAGCACTTCATATGTAAGGTGTCAACTGTAACATATACTGTAAAGTCAATATAAAGTTAATGCATTAACATGAACAAATAAAGAGCAATACAGACAGGATTTATTTGTCTTTCCTAGTTAATAAAAAATATATATATATATTTTTTTTTTTGTTCATGTTAGTTCACAGATTTTAATAATAATGTGGTTGATGCAAAATTAAGATGAATAAACTCTGGAGAATGTAAACTAATGTAGTTAACTAAATAAACCTTGTTGTAGAGTGGTATAACCTTACTGTAAACATTACCAAATGATTAACAGATGACATGAAAATAAAATTTCTCTGATCATGCAAAATCTACTAATGATTTTAACAGATGTTACAAATGGTTTAAAGCATTGATAAATAAACAAATACAGTATTTTCCTGAATAAAGTAATAGCATGTTTAACGTTATAGTGTTGAGGCAATAAAACATGAAGGGACTAAATGATTAATAAACATATACAGATGATGAATAGTTCCAACTTTAGATTGGGTACTGCTAAAACAAACACAGTAAATAATGATTAAAGATCTACACAACAAACAAAGACCAAATATGTGATTATGAGTTAATAATTAATATGCATAGTTTGTGAAGTGCTAAAAATGAATAAATGTTTTTTACAACATTTGTAAATGTGAAGAAGATGATATTTATTTTTATGTATGATATTTCAGAGCATTCAAAAGTACATTAAAAATTAGCTTTTTTTAAAAGCTTTTACATATTTCCATTAAATTCATCTGTAGATGTTATTTTAAGTGCATGAGCGTATGAATCGAAAGTTTAATGGCATTTGAGTTTGCATTCAATAATGATCTGTTAAACCTTAGGTAATCTCAAACTTCTATAGATATGTTAATATTAAATAACACGTTAAGCGTTATAATAACTTTAATAAATCATTAACAAATATTAAGTGCTAAGGGGAAAAACGCTTTCAACAAAAATAACTCTGATAATAAGAAGTGCTATAAAACAATAAATCTCAGTTAATTGCATCCAAAATAAAAGTTTGTTTGTATATATGTGTGTGTACTGTGTATATTTTTAAATATACACACGTGCATGTATATATTTAAGAAAATATGTTGATTATGTGGGCTATTGAATATAATAATATATATTATAAAATAAGAATATAAATATATAAATGTATATGCATGTAAATATTTACAAAATATATACTGTATGTGAGTGTGCAATATATATATACAGTACACAAAACTTTTTACTGTATTTTTTATCATTTTTTTGGTTGTTGTTTGCATAAGGCTTGTTTTTTTAACAACAAAATTTGAAAAATTGTTGAAAAGTACACAATTATTATTAAGAGTCTAATTTATTATTTGCAATTTGTTAAATGGACTGTCATGAATTCTGAATTCTGTTGCTGTCTCACCCTCGATGCGATATAGATGGGTAAAAAGAGCCAGCCCAAGAGCAGCACCATCAGCATGCCCTGCACATCAACATGAAATATTATCTACATCACAACAGAAACACTGAACACTTTCACATAATGTACTCTATAAAGTGTTATATTCAGTAAATGAATGCGCTGTCTGTCTCTTAAATAGTAGATCTTGTGTGCTTACGTTCCATTCGTAAGCTGTGGAAGCGATGCCCGCTGCTGCCCCAGAGCCGGCCAGACCAATGAAGTGACCACTGCCCACGTTACTGGCAAACAGAGAGGCGCCCACCTGAACAAACACCACAGATACAACATTACACTTGATCCAAGATTCAGGTGCCATTTAAATATGTTTGAAAACGTTCACAATATAAATCTCGCCAAATCAGATCTCAGTGGGGTTTTTTTTGTATTACAATAATGACAAAACTGTCCTAAAACTAGACTTTATTCTCTTCACGCAAATGGATATATTTTGAGCACATTTACTCACTGGCCACCAAGTCATGTTTTTGCCAGCAAGGAAGTATCCATCCACTGTGCTCCTCTTGGTCTTCCACATGGACTGATGAGTGAGCAAAGGTTAGAAATATGCCATATACAAGATGTTAAGCCATAAACGTGATAAGTAACACGTTTACTGATGTAGAACTAGAATTTGTGTATATTACAGACCTGAAGCTTGCACACACTTAATACACACACTTAGTTTTGTCATTGTGAAACACATCACAATGCAGCTATGAATGTTTGTGATTTCAGTACACTTACCCATACGCCCACTGCTAGAACCAGAAGGAAGTAGATGACAAGCACCACTATATCTGTGGTGGCCAGGGTGGATTTGTTGGATGTGTCCTCGGTGGTGGGGGACGGGGAGAACACGGGATGCTCGGTGGCAGCCATGAGGAGCTTCTCAGGTGTGTGTTTGACTCTCGTTCACACACTTTGACAAACACACTCGATGTCACGAAGATGTAACTTCACTGATTATACATTATCTAGCCTGTATTTGCATGTTAATGCTTTTCCAAGAATCCCAGAGACACTTGGTATAAGTGTAGAGTGTACAACTAAAACGTTAACACTGAAGAAAAAACAGCTGGGGAAAAGTCAGGCATTATACTCACATTTTAAGATTTTTAATCTAAATTTGATAAAGTTGTACAAAAACATGTTTCCTCATAGATTTACTGGATTACATCTGTTGACAGATGAGAGTAAAATATGCAGCAGCCAGTATGACCAGCAGAGTTCAAGTTTGTAAAGGCATTTTCTTCCGCCTTAAACTCAGAAATTATCACACAATTAGTTACCCAGTAAAGAGTTCCCACAACTATTGACAAGTGAATTTCCATGACTTTTCTGGACGTTCATAATCAAAAAGATCGCAAAAATAGTAAATCCCATATTAATGAATACCCAAGAATATATGGAGAGTTCATTTGCAAAAACAGATAATTCAGTTTTTAAATCAGTTTTTTTCATTGTGCATTTTTAGTTAATTTCAGTGAAAATGCAGCTAAACAATAAAAACATAACACAAAAAAACATGTTTGAATAAATAAAAAAAATAAAAAAACTAAGTTATCTATTTTTGCAAATAAACTGTTTGCATATATTTTACTGATTTAGTCAGTTTTCCTTTAAATAGTTAAAACAACAGCAGCAGCAACCTAAACCAGATCTGAAGATATTTGTTAGTAGTAGCCCATTAGCCATTAACGATTCTCCTTACTGATACTAATTAATATCCATTAATGTTCACATTTGCACAATAAATATCATTCAAACTCATCAAGCAAGCATACTAACATAGTGAAAAGTGCTTTCTCAGCTAGAAGAACTGAACAGAGCTGAATCAAAGATCTCGCAAACATACAAAAAAAAAGTAGAGGAGCAAATAAAAAGTTAAAGACTCACCTAAATAACAGGTCAGAAACAGACTTTAACGGCGTAAAAAGTCCATTTAAATATGAGAGTAGCGTCTCCAGTGAATGAACTCAGAAGTTTCTCTCAGTAGTGTAGAGATGATCCCTCTCCAATCAAAGAGATCAAACTCCACTCGGCTTCATGTAACACTTCACGCTGGTTAAAATGTAAGGGCCTTTTATTACCAAAACAGTAATGGCAACAAGTGTTGCAACATCTCTTATACAGAGTTACTCAGTAGAAGCAGCAACATTTATTATACATGATACATTACAAAAGAAAACAAAACAAATGTCATTTCTCAAATAAATGAACAACAGTAAGTCAGTCCTGTACTGTCCTGTAAGTGTTCGTGACTTTAGTAGTTTGTGTGTTTTTGCATGTACAGTATCACCACCAGATATTCATTTTTGGTCTTATATGGCACTTTTAAGTTCAAGTCGTTATTTTTTTTTCGTCGGGCCGTCATCCCATTCCTGATGAGAGCATGAAATTAGCTGCAACAACTTTGTGAAATATGTGCTAAAAATAAACAACGAGTGATATACAATGCATGTAGCGAACTTCACTGCCATTAAAATAATAACCCATAAATGATATAATAACTTATAACTATAATCATACATACAGTTTCTGTTTTCACATTAAAAGTCCCTGTTTCCTTACATTCGGTGGTGCTTAAAAAAAGATGAGTTGAGATGATAGTAGTACTATATAAATATAAGATTTTTACACCTGGAAAAACTTGAAGTCAACACTTTAATAAAGACCGAATCATTTTTTAAACAACTTTACATTCAAACAGTTTAATACAAATCATACGGTAAACTCCATATAATCCTTGAAACATTCATTATAAGTGCAATGAACAGAATGATACATGGATCATATGATTCGCTATGGTAATAAAGAATTAAAAGCAGCACAAAAGTTTAATACCAACCGCAGATAGTAAAGTCGTAATCTAGCTTGTCGTTGTTTTTCATAGCTAGTATAGCAATAATATAAGAACTAACTGCATCTCTTAATATACAATAATATATCTCTATCTATGCAGTTTTTTAAAAAGAAATCTTCATAAACAATTTATAGATATTGCACTGCGTATGAGGAATGACTTTTTAGCATTTAAGACATTAGTTCATTAAAACATCTGTTTACAGTACAATGACTGAATACATTTAAGCAGAATTAAGACACACTGTTAAAGCAGTTCTCTTAAACAACAGCTTTATTCAAATATCAAGTCAGTCAAGATCTGAAGCTCACAGTCCTACTTACGTTAAATATCTTATCTAACTGCACTTATGATTTAGAGAATCCACTACCTCAACTTTTGACTCCATTCCTGGTTTTTAAGCGCCTAGAGCAATCACACAGTCCATCTCGTCTTAGACTGAATCTGGTCTAGTGTTTTAAATGCATCTTTGCTCTGAAGCTTTCCTGTCCAGTCTGTGCCTGAGAGTTCAGCTTCATAACTTGTAGGACTCTGGTGCTTGTGCATTAGTTTGCTACTGTACACATGTCCTTGAATTACCATAAGGCTACTACTAAATTTAGACTGGACAGGTATAGGAGTGGACAGGATGTAAGTGAACATGTAAGTCTGTATGTTGGGTGGTTTCTTCACCAGGCTACAGGAGAGGTTGTGCGAGGGCTCCTGGGGCTGCGTGGAGGGTTTTCTGTAGTCTGGATATCACTCAAAGCCCTCTAAACACAACAACACACATACTCAAATACATATATTTTACCTTGAAAATGCTTATAAACCTCATGGGCATTCTTAAAGGTATAGTGCACCCAAAAATGAAAATATTACATATTTAATTAATCCTAGCTGACTTCTGACTCGACGAATGACGTAAGCTGCATTCGTTCTTATAGCGAAATAATCTGCCTTTTTTTTTACTTCCTGTTTTCGACTTTTAAAATGGTGTTTAGTATTGCTTTATCCTCATTCATCGAATGCGCATAGCAGCCATTGCATATTAATATTTTTGTAACAAAAACCCATCAACAAAAATGCTTTGTAATAGATATCACTTCTGTCTGTTAACTAGTTGTGTTGTAAGGGAGCATACAAGTCATCGAATACAAAACCTACAAAACCTACCTCAAATTTAGCGATGAACTCTGCAAAGATACCAAAGAAACTCTCTGTGGTGCTGGCCTTTCCATCCTCGCCGAAGAATGATGCGACTTTGCAGAACTCTTCCATCGCCCGCTGCTGCAGAGACTCCAGAGACTGCACTGCAGGGTGACTGTTCTCCAGAAACCCCTACATGCAAGTAGTTAAGGCGGTTTGTTACGAATTGGGCAGATATGGAGCATATACATATATAATCTTGTCCTGGTGGATCTCTGACCTGTATCTGCATGGGAAAGTCTTAGAGTTACAAATATGGCAAGTTAAATTTAGTAGAAAAATTATAATTAAGCTTTCCATTTATGTATGGGTTGGAAGGACATAAAAGAAAAAATCAATCATTTTGACCCATACAATATATTTTTGGCTATTGCTACAAATATACCCCAGTGACTTGTTTTGTGGTCCAGGGTCACATATAGTCAACTTGGAAGTTTTGGTGGAAGGATACACTCATTACAATGGCAAATCTATCCTCAGCATTGCATGGCATCTTCTGGCAAGCTAAACGAATGTCCTGGATTGTGGCATGTAAGTCATTGAAGTCAGAAGTGATGTTTCTTTGATTCACTGTGGAGAACAAAGCAATGAAAAATATGAAAGAGTTTTATCTCTGTAGAACCTTTCATGGAAACAAAATACCAACATTAAATGGGAATACTGCTCTATGTCTTGGACAAAACTTGACCATGAGAAATACAATGGATTGTGTAAACTGGTGTTGAAATAAAAGAATTCAGACTGCATATGAGTCTGGCCACTCAAGTAGATCTTCACCTTTGGCAGCTTGTGGCACCATCTCAAGCTCTTTCCCAAAGTCCAGAACCTCTGGAAAGTGCTGGCACAATGATTTCACCAGGATATGCAGAAATGTTGACTTTCCGTCCACTGTTTTAGTGGTACTGAGCTTCAACCAGAAAAATGTATGATTATGGTTATATGATGTTAAAAATAAAGGCTATAATCAGATAAAATAAAAACTTCACACGAATGACTGATGAATCTCATGAACTACATACACAGCAGTGAGGCTTACTTCAGTGAGAAAGTTGATCTTAAATCCAGTTGTTTTATTGGTCTTGGGTTGGCCGTTATTCAGATAATTCCCCATAGCCAGCACAAACTGGAAAATAAAAATAAGGAAATGAATATGCATGCCATGATAGGAAGATCATATTTGTCCAATGTGCGCACTGGCATTGCATATTTGATTATGCATTATGAAAAAGCCTGCCATGTCAAGACTCTTATCCGTGAATGAACTTTTTTGTGTGCTTGTATGATTATGTGTGCCTGGGCAAAAACTAAATGACTCTGTGGAAATGAAGGAATTATACCTCCAGAATCTTGGCCAGTTTTTTGCTGTTTTTGAGCTCCATTGAAGCCTTAAAAACACAGTCGTAGGCCCCCCTCATCTCCTCTGTTTTCTCTTGCAACGTAGTCTTAAAATGCAGGCTTTTCAAACGGGTCTTATACTCTGGAACTGATAGCATCTGAACATAAACAAGATAGACAATATATGCAATATACACAATGCACCACTACACATATTTTTATAGAATTATATTAAAATGAAAATAAATAAGGATAATATAATATATACAATTTTATGAAACTATCATTAGTCATGTACCTGCAGGACAAACTGATCGGGCTCACTGAGTTTGCTTGGGTCATCTCTGTACTGCTCGTATTGTCTAACTTCATCATCGTCTGGTGCGTATAGGAGCAATTGTTTAATATGTGATGAGTCTAAACGTTCACTCGATAATGTCATCAGAACCTGGCGTAGCTCCCTTGGCGATAGCTTCAGATGGGCAATCAAGATTGCTATAAAGATAGAAGAAGATTCTTAATGACAAAGTGTACAAGGGGATGTGCTTACAGGCTAACAGCTAAATGCTAAAGATCATTGCACATGTAGTCCGATATTTTCGTCTGAATTTTTTGCACTGTCACAGACCAAAGCAAAAAAAAAAGCACACATAATTAAGTTAATACCTGACTGGGATGCACACATAAACATAATCTAAACCTTTACAATAGACTCCACTAAACTGAACACAATGACCATTTACAGCTGTGATGTGATTTTTATTTATTTTTTCCAAAAAAGATCAGATTACTCACAAGCATTGTAGGCTTTCTTATGGGAAAGAATCTCCACAACATCTTTCTTCTTGAAAGTCTCAACTTGAGGTGAGGGCTCTGGAAGTGAAACTGAGACATGAATCGTAGCATGAGTGAAAAGAACTTGTAATGGAAATCATTGTCTCAACTGATAGTTGGGTCCTTTGCTGCCTTCAAGTCCTTCTGGGAATTTACAACATATAAGCGACATGTTGGTTGGAACATGACTGGAAAAAGTAGTTATTTCACGCAAGTTTGCCTGCTCATAGACTGGAATAGTCTCAGCCTCAGATGTCATGCCCAACTGCACACCAGTCTATTACTGTAGGGACATCAACTTTACAGTTTTACGCCCCTAAAAATGATGCTAAACAAACAAACTTTGATTCGTTACTTTACATGTCTGTCAAATTTCCTCTTGGGCAATCCTTGGCCAACAAAAGCTGCTATGGAGTCCAGACCTTCTGCCGTCAGTTTGAAGGTCTGGCTATGCAAGACTACTAAAGTAGTGCTTTCTGGCAAGCTTTATCACCATTCTTCATCCAAAGTAAACAAAAATACTTTGTACAGCCAACATTTGCAGTTAAAACTTCATTATGACCAATAACATTTTGCTTTTGCCATTATAAATAGACAATCTGAAAGTCAGAAAGTCTGAGAAGATTCTTACTGCCAAATACAATACAAATATGTGTTGGGGTTCATCTTTTTTGACGTAACTAGCAAAATATTAAAGGACAACATTTATTTACAGGGTTTATATTACTTTATATTAAAACGTCATTGACCCAGGAGTTTAATTATAGTAAGACAGAATTTTTCTCTATATGTTGTTTGTCTTCTTCAAGATGCGCTATAAAGATGTTATCCCAAGGTGAGAGTTCCCTTAACTTTCTATTTGCAACTGTTTAGTTTGAGCTAGATTTATGAAATGTGTAGCTATTGTTATCTCCGCTGACTCCATCAAAGCTGCCGTAGGCATCTTGGTGTCCTCTTTTACTATGGCTCTTCTTGTCTGAATACTCTGATTTGGAGGACAGCCAGTTCTCAGCAAATTCACAGGTGTTCCTCATTTTCTCATTTTAAATGATGACCTTCATTTTGCTTTTAAGTATTAGAAGACACAGAAATGGAGTTTGGTACACTTTACAAGCAATAAATGCTGACTACTACCCATGGACCACACTGTATCTCTCTGTCTTTGAAAGATATAGAAAGCAACTCCCTTCTCAGCTTGTCAACAGCTTTTTTGATCTCTTTTAAATGAGTTATACATATTATTTTTCTCATATTTTACTCACCGGGGTTCTTTTGGGTCCCAAAATGAAGCTCCAAGTCTAGATATTTCACCATGTCACTCAGCTTGTCATAATCAGAATCTTCTTCCAACTGTAGTGAGAAACCAAATCTGTTCTCACATCCTTCATTCTAACAGACTGTCTCATAACGACTAACAATCTAAAATGTTCTATTATAAAAGTGGACCAATATTTGTCTAAAATGGCATACTTTTTGCAAAATCTCCTCCAACTATTACCAGAGACGTTAGCATTGTCAGTTTTGCTCATGCTGTTGCATCAATTTAAAATTGCAAATACAAGTGACAACTAGACTTAGAGCCCTTAAGTTAAAACTGGTGCAAAAAATCCTCAATATTCATTGAGTCAAAGACTCAAAGGCTGAAACTTCTTACCTGTCCCCAAATGGTTCCCTCAGAATTTTCCACTTGTTCCCATCGTAGCCGCTTTACACTCATATGACTGGAGTCTGATTTTTGTGGTGAGGTCTTAGGGAGCGGAGGAGGCATGCAAGGTGGGGGTAAAGGTGGAGGAGGGGGTGGCTCCACAGCGGGCCCATCAGTGGGGTGGTGAGGTTGGGGTGTACTTGGTGGTTGCGTTTGGGATTGGGCCTCATGGTGGCTGTGATGGTGGTGACGATGTTTGTGGTACATGGGTTGAGGGCTCTGTCTAGCCTGTGGGGGAATCTGTGGGGTTGAGCGGTGCTGTTGCTGAATCTGTTGGGCTTGTTGCTGCTGAATCTGCTGCTGAATATGTTGAGCTTGCTGCTGCTGAATCTGCTGAGCTTGTTGCTGCTGAATCTGCTGTTGAATCTGCTGAGCTTGCTGCTGCTGAATCTGCTGTTGAAGTTGTTGCTGCTGCTGCATCTGTT
>JAUCNO010000794.1:3069760-3107560 GCA_032353835.1 Enteromius viviparus
GCTCGAGTTAGCGCACTCGCCAGTCGCCACACTGTGTTTGTTCTCCCGCTCATCAAGCAATCAGTAGTTTCCGGTGCGCGCTCCCTCCCTCCACGTACTATTTATTTATTTATTTGTTTTTTTTTCTTCTACTTTTTATTTGTACTCAGTAACGGATAGGATTTAAAATGTAGTTAAGTACAATACTTAAATCAAAACATACTTAAGTAAAAGTAAAATTACAAAATTTAAAAGTTACTTTAAAAAGTAGAAGTACACAAAAAACCTACTCAATTACAGTAACGCGAGTAAATGTAATTCGTTACTTTCCACCTCTGCGTACGATATATTACGCGCATCTCATCAGTAAATAAGGTTGTATACAACAATAACAGTTGACGGAGTTTTCCCGCTAATCAAAGAACCGGCTTTACTGATGAGATGCGCATAATATATCGTACAATATATATCGCCCAGCCCTAATTACAGGATTTTACAGGATTTATACTACTTGCTGCAAATAGCGGCAGTTATCTGCACCTCAGTATTGTAGTAAACAGTATGCAATAATAACTTGAGGGTACATTTTTATTTAAATTCAAATTATTAAATGGATGCTTTATTGTTGGGACAATAAAGTCCTCCCTACACCTATCTGATACTTCATTTTGAACTTTTTGATTATGTCCTTCATTTTATTGAAAATAAGTGCTTTCTGATGCGATTTGAAAAGGGAGAAAAAAGTTATTTGCACGTATAGAGCTAATGACAGTCAACCGTCTTTTGTAATGTTGACTCATCCAAACACACGTTGGTGGGAGAAGTTAGCGAAAATAGCTTCTGCCGACAAATCAGGCTATTTGAACTTAGTGTAAATAGCCTCTAGTGCAAACAGCTGCTGCCGTATCCGTGCTCAAGATTCAGCTTTGACATCAAAGGCATTACATTTTCAGATATATTAAAACAGAAAGCAGTTGTTTTACATTTTAATAATATTGCTCGATGTTCTGTTTTGAACACAAATAAATGCAGCCCTGAGGAGCAGAAGAGATTTCTCAAAAGTTTCACGCCCAATAAGTCTTCATCTCTTTCGAAAAAAAAAAAAATCGTACAACTTTTGATTAGTAACGTATATACCTGTAAACACAGCTGGTGGTTCAGTGCTGTTTTCTTTTGTTACAAAATAGCAAATGTGACCGCTGGTGTGACACGGCGTGAACAAACACTTTACATTCAGAGAGCCCACCTGGAATAATCATAAAAATAAATAAGAAAATGATCAAACTGACAGATCCTATAACATGGCTGAGTCCGACTGGCTAAACTGCATTCAAAGTCAATTTATGCACACGTGATTATTCAATAATATCATATAAAAGTTTAGGGTTGGTAAGATTTTTAATGTTTTATAAAGAAGGTTTACGTTTACTGTGTAAGATTTATATTTACATGATCGGAAAAAATTGTAATAACATTAATATTGTGAAATATTACTGCAAATATTGTTCCTTGTGTTGCAAAGCTGTATTTTCAGCCTCATTCTTCCAGTTTTCAGTGTCACATGATCATTTAGAAATCATTCTGATTTAACTTTGCAATGGTTATGAATGATGATATCAGTTTCCTGCTTCGTATTTTTGGTGGAAACTGTAATAATTATATATAATCATTATTTTCAGGATTCTTTAAAGAAAAGAAAGTTAAAAAAAGAACAGCATTTCTTTAAAATAAGAACTTTTGTAACATTATAAATATCTTTACTGCCACTTTTGATCATTTGAATTCTTCCTCGCTGAATTTAAACATTCATTGACAAAAAAATCATACGAACCCCAAACGTTTGAAGAGTAGCATGCATTACATAAATCAGACTTACTTTGAAAGTGTTGTAGTGTGTGACTTTCTGTGTTAAAGCTCCCACTCGGTCATCTCCGCCGTACACTGTGAGTCCTGGCATGAGCTTTAACAGCTTCTCATTACCTCCTGCATGATCCCTTTAAATGATACAAAACATCAAATCTTTTTTCATATCAGTGCATTTAGACTAGATATATATATAAATAAATAAAACACATTATGATTGTGCTTTGCTCCAGCTCTGTCTCACCAGTGATGGTGGGTGGTCAGGACAGTCTTGAGCTTCACACCATGCTTTTTGACAGCATCTACAACCTGACACAAATCACAATTATACATCTACTATACACAGCCTGTAATGTGTGAAGCACTCGGTGAATATTCTCACCTTCTGAGGCTCTACTGGGTCGACAACGGCTGCTTCCTTCGTGTCTTCATCGATGAGGAGGTACATGTAGTTGTCCGTGAGCGCGGGCAGCAGTTCTACCTTCATGTCTGTCTGCTCCACCAGAGATGACTTCCGAAGAGCGGCGTTAAACGAGGTTGTATTACCTGGAAATCAGAGGTTCACCCTCAGTAATTGTCCCAGCGTGAATAACAGGTTTTCATCATTCTGAACTGGTTCAGCTCGTTTTCCACCAGTTTTACTGTTTTAGACTGAAGGGCCAGTGTTTAAATGCAATTAAACAAAATTACAGAATTTAAAAAAAATGCCCAACACAGTGCAGGACGTGCAGGCATTTGCCAGAGAACACCAAGATTGGCAAATTGGTCAAAGGGGGCCTGTGCTTTTCACAGATGAAAGCAGGTTCACACTGAGCACATGTGACAGACGTGACAGAGTCTGGAGACGCCATGGAGAACGTTTTGCTGCCTGCAACATCTTCTAGCACGACCGGTTTGGCAGTCGGTCAGTAATAGTGTTGGATGGCATTTCTTTGAAGGGCCACACAGCCCTCCATGTGCTCGCCAGATGTAGCCTGACTGCCATTAGGAACTGAGATGAGATCCTCAGACCCCTTGTGAGACCATATGCCGGTGCGGTTGGCCTTGGGTTCCTTCTAATGCAAGACAATGCTAGACCTCATGTGGCTGGAGTGTGTTTGGACTTGTTTTAAGGACATCACATCAAAGTTGGATCAGCCTGTAGTGTGTTTTTTCACTTCAATTTTGAGTGTGACTCCAAATCCAGACCTCCGTGGGTTAATAAATTGATATCCATTATTTTTTGTGTGATTTTGTTGTCACCACATTCAACTACGTAAAGAACAAAGTATTTATTAAGAATATTTCATTCATTCAGATCTAGGATATGTTATTTCAGTGTTTCCTTTATTTTTTTGAGCAATGTATTTTGGTGGAAGCTATCAACTTATTTTTTAACTTAATTTTGTAAAGTTCATATTTGTACTACTGTTGAAGAGGTCAGTAACCTTTTTTGTGTCTTTAAAAAAATCTTCTATGCTCACCATGACTGCATTGATGTATACAGAATGAAATAATATTTCACAATATTACAGAAATAATAATATTGCAAAAAATATACTACAATTTAAATTATTCAAATATATTGACTTAATGCTCAAGGCTTAATTTGATTCATTTCTTCTCATTATTATCAGTGTTAAAAATAGTTGTGCTGCTTAATATTTTTCTGAAAACTGTGCCTCTTTTTGGGGTTCTTTAATTTTTTAATAAATTGTTTAAAAAAAAAAGCATTTATTTACACATATCTGTCACTTATAACCATATTATGCATCCTTGCTAAATGAATGGTAGTGTACATACAATAAAATACTATACATTTAATAACATGTTTATAACATGTACAATATGTAACAATATTATTATGGTTATTATTAGTTTAAAATTGGGCCCACTAGTGTTTGTGTTAGAACTTGAAAGAAATGCATATATATTCGGTCCAATGTTTTATTTTGCTGGGTCGTTCTTCCAGTATTGCATCTAAGCAAAACAAACAATTGTGAATGGCACAGTGTTGCTATGCACGCCTATTAACACAACAAGTGAGAATTAAGAAATCTTTGTTAATGGTTTTGTAACTTTCAACTGCACAACGCAGGAAAAAAAGCAGAAAGAGCGCAGTGTTTACAATTACGTCACTCCTAACGCACGACATGTAAAGTGTTGCATTCCGTATACAATAATATACGATCACTGTAACTGTGCAGTGCATGCACGCGACATGTCGTGCTCGGTGACGTATATCAACAGCCAAGATGATGTAACTCTACTCTGTGTAAGGAACACCTCAACTAGATTTTTAACGTTACTGGATCAAAACATTGTCTCCAAAGGCTCTTTGACAGCGCTGACATAGTGCTATATATTAATAAACAAATCATTCTGATCCTGCGCGAGGACAGGTTCTCGTGTAAACATACCGAATTTGCGCGAGACAGCTCCGAGCACACCGAGAGCGCAGGCACTCGCCGCCAGCGACCTGATCCACATATCAGGACTTCAGCTGTTTAACACTACAGTCAGCACAGAGAGGAAGTACAAAGTCTGGTTTGAGTGCAATCAGCCCACTTTTTAACTTTGACCTCTCGTTTAACCAATCCAAACAGGGGAGTGTCGCGCGTGCTGCTGTAATCCGCGCTGTATGTCGGCTTATTTACGAACTCTACTATAGTGAAGGCTACTAGTCACATGATCCAATTCACATCTCTTTAAAATTAAAATTGGAACGAAAGACAAAAATAAAAATATAATAATATCCATAACTCATATATCTGATATAAATGTCATCACTTTCACATTTTTGTTAATCGCCTTGTAATTGGAGTCCCAAAAAACATGCAAGACATAAAGTTAATCTAAACAAACCGTGTGACTAAGTAAAAAAAACATTATATTATTATCCCTTTATTATTATTATTATTATTATTATGTAAAAAAGCCAAAGTGGTCTCCATTTCCTATTGATCTGTAATTATAATACTGTTTTTAAAAAGGCTAATTGTAAATCGAACCTTTGCAGCTAGTAGCGTCAGCAAAACGCCATTAATATTCAATAAGGCAGCTTTGGCTATTGGTTAGGTTTCAAGAACGCTAGCGAGACCTGATTAATATTCATAAGCTAAGCCTTCTCCGTAGTAGAATTATTTTAATTTCGCTTTAGTGCTTAGTAGTTATATTAATGAACGACTTCAGAACTAATAATATCTTATATTTTTTCCTGCTCGTTTTGTTTGCACTAGATAATTCGCACTGTTCTAAAGTGTGTGTGTGTGTGTGTGTGTGTGTGTGACTGACAGTCACCAGTTCTCGCGCGACCAAAGGTCATTTTATTTTCTGCCGCAGGTCTCGCTGCTGCTGTTGGGCTCCAACATGAGCGCAAGGAATATCGCTCGCTTTTGGGAATGGGGAAAGAAAATAATATGCGTCGGGAGAAACTATGCAGATCACGCCATCGAGCTCAAAAACGCCATTCCCAGCGAACCTGTGCTTTTCCTGAAGCCCCCGTCTGCTTACGTCAGGGAAGGGTCTCCTATCCTGGTTCCCCTGTACACCAGCAACCTCCACCATGAAGTTGAGCTGGGGGTGGTGATTGGTAAAGCAGGAACCGCTATTCCTCAGTCTTCAGCCATGGACCATGTGGCAGGATATGTGCTGTGCCTAGACATGACAGCTCGGGACGTTCAGGACGAATGCAAGTCCAAAGGTCTTCCATGGACCCTGGCCAAAGCTTTCAACACCTCATGTCCCATCAGCGACTTCATCCCCAAGGAGAAGATCCCAGACCCGACGAGCATCAACCTGTGGCTGAAGGTGAACGATGTTGTGAAACAGAATGGCAGCACGTCTCAGATGATCTTTTCCATCCCCTATCTCATTAACTACATCAGTGAGATCATTTCTTTGGAGGAAGGTGACCTTATTCTCACTGGGACTCCCAAAGGAGTGTCAAGTGTCCAGGAACAAGATGAACTTCAAGCTGGGATTGATGGAATTGTGACTATGACGTTCAAAGTGGATCGAAAAAGTTGATTTCTGTTGGAATTACAGACAATTGTCTGCAAAGCACAGCCATTGCAATGGCAATGATTTTACAATTACCAGAATGGAAATCATTGTGTGATGTTTT
Organism: Enteromius viviparus; assembly: GCA_032353835.1. NCBI lineage: Eukaryota > Metazoa > Chordata > Actinopteri > Cypriniformes > Cyprinidae > Enteromius > Enteromius viviparus. The sequence goes on from JAUCNO010000794.1 coordinate 3,075,708, forward strand.
ATCTTTTATAAATAAAAAAAACAACAACTAGTGCCTACATATTTTGTGGCTGTCTTATGCCATTTTCTTTCTGCAAAATTATTTGAGGTTGACTTGCTTTACTTGAATCGCTGGTTATGTAGGTTACATCATGTAAAATTAATGTTTTACCAGGACTAAATGTGCTTTAAACAGCAGCTTTGTTTTACACACCTCAGACTGTAAGAGATTGACTTGTGGTTTATCAGTTACAGGAAGAAACAAGAAAACAGCATCTCAGCCTAACATGCAGAAATATCTTTACATGGTAGCACTTTTCTCAAGTGATGGTACTTGAATAATAACAGTCCATAAGCTTGAGGAGCTAGATCTGACATATAATAATAGGCAACAGTAGTAAGCCATTTGTAATTGTTATATAGTTTTAACATTCAATATTCAGGGTGTTTTAAAAGATGTGGTTAGTAAATCAGTGGTAAGCTTGAACATAAAGAGCCGGTTTCCCGAACAGGGTTTAAGACTAGTCCTAGATTAAAATAAATGTTAGAGCTGTCTAAACTGGAAAAAGCTTGCACTGACGTACCTTAAAATACATTACTGCCATTGTTTGGTCTTAAAATGCTCCCAGGCAATGCTTTTTTGTATGTCCTAAATTAACAAAGACCTAGTCCTGGTTTAATCTAATACCTGCTGGGAAACCGCCCCTACATGTTTAAAGCTTAAGTTTTATTTTCTTAATTAACAAACCATGCATTGTCCTGTAAAAAGCAAATAAAATACCATACACAAACAGAAATATATTTTTTGCAATCCTGGCATAGGTTGCATTTATTGACCTCTAAATAGACTATGAATATACTTCCAAACTATCAACATGCTCCATTACATATTCGTTCTCAAAAACTATTTATTAACCCAATTTAAAAGAACATTGAGGATTTCAGACTTTGAACATCTCTTGGGTTTCCATCCAAATGCACTGTAACAGTAGAAATCCAGATGTTCACATGCAGGCAAAGGTTTGGTGATCTCTGCAGTGACTGAGACAGGGATCTACAACAACAGCAGCGGTAGTTTGCACCTTTTCGCCCAAACTAAATGTCGTAAATATGCTATATCTATATCTAAAAGAATATCTCTGCGTGAACAAGTTAGCATTTGTGATTCTTATGTTATCAAGTAATCAGATTATTCACTTTAAAAGCTAACGAATGACCTATAAAAGGCATATAAGATCATATGTACACTACCATTTAAAAGTTGGGGGTCAGTAAGATTATAAATTTATCTATTTATTAATTAAGATTTCTATTATAAATAAAAACAGGGTTGTTTCATGAGCAGCAAATCAGCACAACAGAAGGATTTCTGGAATAATGTGACACTGAAAGACTTTTGAAAATTCAGCTTTGCATCACAGCGATACAGTTGAAACATTTATATAGAATAGAGTTATATTAAACTAATCTTTCAAAATATTCATTTTTACTGTATTTCTGATCAAATAAATGCAGACTTGAGCATAAATAAGGTTTACTGACCCCAGACATTTGTACAGCAGTGTATATTGTGAATATTATAAAAGGTCTGATTTTGCATAGTTTGTGTTTCCCATGAGGCTGTATACACATCATTGCTCTGATCCTTCCTCTGTTGGCTTTTCATCAGAGCCTTTCATACACCATCCACACAGAAAACACATCCGAGCTTCTCCATACGATCTCACATGCTTATCCAACATCTGGCTCTACTGTTGTTCATTCTTGACTGTGAAAGAAAACAAAAGGCTTATGCGGCGAATCAAATGTATTAAAAGACATACTTAAACAGGTAGCTTTCTAGCATAGCGGTGCATTAAATATTTTTGTTTGTTGTGTATACCTTTAGGAACGAACTTCAGAGAGCTGCTGAATATTCAGTAGCGTGAGAGGCCGTTTTTGGGTCCGTCATTCACAAACTCATGGCCAAGACCATTACCACACTTACCACATTTGACCTGTATAAGATGAAACAAAATGAGCTCAAAATTCACAATCATGCCACCTAAGATGTAGATTAGTTTTTTCATTTTCAGAACAGATTTGGAGCAAATCTGTTCCGATGAAGACCTTCGACCTTATTGTAAAAACATACAATACTTCTTTAGATACTTAACATAAAAAAAAAAGAAAAAACACATTGCAAATCACTTCAAGCTTCACCTTATAAGCGCCCCATCTCTCCTCATGTTTGGACACGCTGTTTTCATGGATGGTTTCTGTGAAGGCTGGCCAGGGTGATGAATGCTCATATTTGGACCTGCTGGAGAACAGCTCATGCCCACACTGAGCACAAACATACATGCCTGCAGAGAAAGAAGTCTTATCTTTATTATTGTGTTACAGTTATTAATGTGCCAGAAAGTTACTAATGTTAATATTCAGCTACATTCTCCCACTCTCTCTCCTTTTAAACGGTCTTTATTATGTGATCAGCTTAATTTTGTACAAAGAAAGGTACACTGACTTCCATTAAACATACATTAACTTGTGTATGCTTTGGCCAAATTAAATATGAAACAATCATATCACAAGTACTTTAATATCTGAAACAGTTGCTGAAAAAGAACTTAACAACAAGAACCATAACGTTAAAGCAAGACTTCCCCGTAGTTTTATTAATCATATGACACTCTTAACTACATATAACGTTACATGATATTACACAAACTGCCTTGTTTACATATGTTATACAGTACACCAGGGTTAACTTACCAGAATCAAAATGATCTTTATAAAACTCCCCTCCAGAAAACGAACAGAAAGACATGACTTACACCGACTGAGATAAAGTTTAGACGAACAGTAGTAACTCAACTGCTGTGTTTTATAACCTCAGCGAGGAGCGCGTGTGTGTGTACCACGTGACCACGATCCGCAAGGATATATTTATATATATCACTTTTTTTAAAGGACGTATGGTATCGTAAATGAGATAGAACATTAAAACAAAACCCTTTTTAAATATAAACAATATTTATCAACCACAGAAACCAACTACACAGACATTAGTCAAGGACTGACTGCAGCTAGACCACATTTAGTCTGCGTAATAAAACTACACACAGTACATAAATTACAAATAAATGGCATACCCTTATAAATAAAACATTTATTAAGAATAGTTTTATGAAGATGAGTATTTCTTGAGATCTGTGGATCCAGATTTAATGAGAAAGCCTTGCAATGGACTTTGGATAATTTTTTATTTACTTATTTTTGTACATATTGTATTTGTATCTGTAATCGTTTTATAATTGAGTTATCACTGTTTAAAATAAATAAATAAATAAATAAATAATTGCACAGCGACCACGTCTCTTTTTGAGTAGAACCACAGACATTTAAATACTTTATTTATATGTCTATGAGTACAACGACGACATCTATTTGCAGAAAATATAACTGCATCTATAACCTTTCACCTTCAACCTGGCTTTTTAAAAACGAAACGAGATAAGAGTCTAATTCAAAACCAATTAATAGCAGAATTGTTTTTCTGGAATATATGTATACAAATAAAATAAAATAAAATTAACTTCCACGCCGTTTAGTCGTCGCAGCTTTGTGACCTTTCACGCCATGTTGTGTGAAGCGCGCATGCGCACTGTGGAGGGAAGAAACGGGAGGTCGATTAAAGGATTTTTGAGATTTCCCTTCCAATTTATTGTCGAAAATGCCGGCAGATCACGATAAAGATGCGTATCCAGAGCCTCCCAGTCAGACCCCGGTGGTGGATAGACAATCGGTTCTACCGAATCCAGCTTCAATACTGTCAAACCTCTTCTACTACGCGGTGGATGTGCCAGTGACTACATTCAGAGGTGAAGCGACTCTACACTAGTGTATCTGATACTGTTTACGTATGCGTGCTCATCCAGTTTAATATAGTAGCCCTTGAGCGTAAAAACAATTTATGGACATGCATTTGTGTGTTAACCTTTGTATGGTCGGAATTTCTAAATATTTCATTTCAGATTTAAAGAAAGAGGTTATTGAAGAAATAGTTTACCAAAAAATGTCCGGGAAATGTACTCATGTTAAGACCATTCAAGGTGTAGATGAGTTTTTTTCTTCATGGGAGCACAATTCACTCTCAACAAATTAGAATATGGTGCCATCCTAATCAGCTAATCAACTCAAAACACCTGCAGAGGTTTCCTGAGCCTTCAGACTGGTCTCTCAGTTTGGTTCACGAGGCTACACAACCATGGGGAAGACTGCTGATCTGACAGTTGTCCAGAAGACAAGCATTGACACCCTTCACAAGGAGGGTAAGCCACAAAGATGCCAAAGAAGATGGCTGTTCACCGAGTGCTGTATCCCAGCATGTGAACAAAAAGTGGAAGAAAAAGATGCACAACCAACCGAGAGAACCGCAGCCTTATGAGGATGGTCAAGTACATTTGATTTAAGAATTTGGGTGAACTTCGCAAGGAATGGACTGAGGCTGGAGTCAAGGCATCAAGAGCCACCACACACAGACGTCACGAAATTTGGCTACACTTGTCGTATTCCTCATGTTAAGAAACTCCTGAACCACAGACAATGTATAAAGAAACTTATCTGGGCTAAGGAGAAGAACCGGACTGTTGCCCAGTGGTCCAAAGTCCTCTTTTCAGATGAGAGCAAGGTCCAAGAGTCTGGAGGAAGGGAGGAGAAGCTCATAGTTGCATGAAGTCCAGTGTCAAGTTTCCACAGTCTGTGATGATTTGGGGTACAGTGTTATCGGTTAGTGTTGGTCCATTGTGTTTTTTGAAAACCAATGTCACAGCACCCATTTACCAAGACACCTTGGTGCACTTCATGCTTCCTTCTGCTGACCAGCTTTTAAAGATGCTGATTTCATTTTCCAGCAGGATTTGGCACCTGCCCACACTGCCGAAAGCACTTAAAGTTTGTTAAATGACCATGGTGTTGTTGTGCTTGACTGGCCAGCAGACTCACCAGATCAACCCCATAGATGATCTATTGTAATGTCAAGAGGAAAATGAGAAACAAGAGACCAAAAAATGTAGATGAGCTGAAGGCCACTGGACAAAGAAACCTGGACTCATATTTACCTCATTACCTGAACTGAGACCGTAATTAAAGCAAAAGGAGCCTCTGCCAAGTATTGAATACATGTACAGTAAATGAACATACTTTCCAGAAGGCAAACAATTAATGTTGGTCATGTGAAGTATTCTTCTTTGTTGAGATGGTAAATTGGTGGGGTTTTGTTAGATGTGAGCTGAAATCATCACAATTAAAAGAACAAAGACGTCAGTCTGTATGGACTAAATTTATTTAATACAGGAGTTTTACAGCTTGAGTTGAATTACTGAAATTAATAAACTTTTCCATGACGTTGTAATTTATTGTTTTTCAATATAATAAAAGTCCATAATCCTTAATGTTTCTTTAGGTGAAAGGGTTCATACCCTGTTGTCACATTTTAAAGCAGTTTTATGGACAGAGCATTTTAGATGATTTTAAGTTAATATTTTAATGATGATTTTTTTTATTAAACCACTGTTTGCACTCTCATTTTGACGCCACCCATTTACTGCAGCTGATCCGTTGGTGAGCAAGTGATGTATATCTCTCCAAAAATATGTTCCCTTGAAAAAACAAACTCGTCTGCATCTTGGATGTCGTCAGAGTTTCTATTAAATTTAAATTTGCGAGCATACTATTACTTTAATGATTAAAACAACTGACATCTGAAGTCTGCTTGGTTTGTAAATCATGATCTTTATTGAATTGCCCTGCTTTTCGATCCACCAGACGTTGTGGAAGGCATCCAGAGTGGTCGGAAGTCTTCCTACTATCATCAGAAGTTTCGCCGTGTTCCTGAGCTGACCCAGTGCCAGGAAGGAGATTATTTGTGCTATTATGAGGCCGAGATGCAGTGGAGAAGAGACTAGTATGTAGCATCAGAAAGCCTGTATCATTACAGATTGCATTACATAATGAAGTGTAATGCACCCAATCACTATATTGTTTTATTTTGCCTGCAGTAAGGTGGATCAGGAGATTGTGAAGGTGATCCAGGAGCGTCTTCGGGCCTGCCAGCAGCGTGAGGGTCCCAGTTATAAACAGAACTGCAATAAAGAATTGCAGCAGTTTGATGAAGTTTCCAAGGCCTTTCAGTCACGCTGTGAGTATCGTGTGTGGTAGAAATGCTTTTGTTTATGTGCTGTTTTAAATCCATTCGATATGTAACACAATGGGACGGGTCAGCTGCACTAGATTTGATCTAACATGCTTTTGAGTTGTCAAGGAAATCAAGTGTTTTAAATGTCCAAGAGGTATTTTCTGCCTGTTGTGTAATTTTTTTTGTCCAATTCTTCTAGATGGGGATCTTGGTGCGTACGCCAGCGCACGGAAGTGTCTGATGAAGCAGAAGGAGAGAATGATGGCAGAGCAACAGCAGGCATAAACCTAGAAACCTCTCCTTTGGCTTTTCTATGTCAATCTCTCTTGTCTGTGTATCAAAGTGTAAAATAAAGTTTATTGGAAAGTGATTTAGTAAAATCCAGTCAGTTTTTTATGTTATTTATGCTTTAGTTTAATATGGAGTTGTGTATACAGTAGTCAAAGTGGATCAAAACCTTTCATCAAAGTTGTCCTAAAATCGAAAACAATACCTAGGACAACTTTAAAACCTTTCCTCAATCCACTTTTAATGTTGAGAACTATAGATGTTTCCAACATATTTTAAAAGCCACGTTTTTTTTCCATGTGTAACGACTTATTGCCATTTGCGGCTCAGTTTATAAATCATTTGGTTTCTTATGTTTTAACACTGGTAGCTTCTGGACAGCAGGCATACTGATGTACACTAACAGCACAAAAATTTAATGATCTGCAGTCTTTTTAACTCAAACTATGCTGAAAGTGGGAAATGCATTATGAATTGGCACAACCATTAACATTTCTTCAGCAGCAATTAGTATGATTTTTGAAGGATCATGTCATACTAAAGACTGCACTAATGTTGAAAACTCTGCTTTACATGACAGGAGTGAAATTGAAAATATAAAAATTACAATACCATTTGATTTTAATCAAATACAGGCGTTAAACAATCTTATTCACATGGCGTGCTGTACTTCTACTTAAGTGGCTATGCTGTAACACATTTTAGACTCCATGTAGAGTGCATTTACATTTGAGTCTGCCAATTTTTTTGGGGCAGACTTGGACACGTAGCTCAAGTTCACAAACCATTTGCTTTCAAAAAAAAAAATGTCAAAAACCACAACCCAGACTGAAAGTTGGTTCTCTTTCTGGACTTTATTTCAATCCATTGTACAAAATTTAGGAGGCTGCCTGAAGAGCTCCCTGAGTCCTCTGAACAGAGACCCTGGTGTGAGTCTTGGCCAGATGATCAGTGAATTCCTGAAACGGGATAGACACTTTTAGATTCAACACCACCATGATGCATTTGTGAAAAGGATGTGTGTTGAAGAGATGCATTACCTGGTAAGGAGACTTGGTAAACACGGTTTCCTTCCAGAGATCAGGGGTCAGGTAGCTGTACGTCTTTGAGATCGCGTCAAAGGTGGCCTTGGCTGCAATGAGAAAACAGACCTCATCATCATCATCAATTCTCAATGTAATGTTGTATTATGAAACTCTGGCATTCAAATGAAAGCTCTTACCAAAGTTGCCCAGAGTGGCGGTACAGCCCCTGGCTGAGGTGTAGCAATCGTCGATACCGGCCATCATCAGCAGTTTCTTGGGCACGGGAGCCGACACAATGCCGGTACCACGGGGAGCGGGGATGAGACGCACCAGGACGGAACCACAGCGACCGGTCACCTTGCATGGCACGGTGTGTGGTTTTCCGATCTTGTTACCCCAGTATCCTCTTCTGACGGGAATGATGGACAGTTTGGCCAGGATGATGGCACCACGGATAGCGGTCGCTACCTCTTTGGAGCACTTCACTCCCAGACCAACATGGCCGTTGTAGTCCCCAATAGCAACAAAGGCCTTAAACCTGGTGCGCTGACCAGCCCTGGTCTGCTTCTGGACAGGCATGATCTTCAGGACTTCATCTTTCAGTGCTGTACCCAGAAAGAAGTCAATGATCTCAGACTCCTTGATGGGCAGAGAATACAGGTAGATCTCCTCCAGAGTCTTGATCTTCATGTCCTTCACCAGACGACCAAGTTTGGTCACGGGCACCCACTGTGAAACAAATAGTTTATTAACGAATAGACGGAGGCTATAACTACGCATCTTATTAATTGTTATTGACAGCTGCTCGCTATAATAAAAGAGCAATAAAACCGTACTCAAAATATGATAAAAACACAAACATAAATATATAACAACATTAACGCCAGTCTATAACCGTAACAGAGCAGGAGCTGGCAGGTGAGTTACCTCCTTATCCTCAGATTTTCCTCCGCGCGCCCCGCGGCCTCTTCCACGGCCCCTGCCGCGACCACGACCGCGTCCCCGGCCGCCAGTGCCGAAACCCCCGCGAAAACCTCCTCTACCACCGGCGTCGTCCGCCATTTGCTGTAAAACACGAAATCACGGTTAATTAGCTAACAAGTTACTCGAATGACAGTTGAAGACAGATGCACATGTAACTTACAACACCGGCTTACAATCATCATTATAGCCAAATTACGCATGTAAATTTGTACAATAAACGCGAATTGTACAATAGTTAAAAACGTAAGGAATTTACCAACTATACCGTTGCCCCGCCATCTTTGAGACCATATACATATAACGTTACATAAAAGTGACTTGAAAAACACCTATCCGCTCAATTCATGATTAATTTTGCGCCCACATTGTTTCTAAGACGCACACAGATGTCATCAATTGAAATGTAGCATTTTTATTTCGCGATTGAGGAGATATTAACAGATATTGTTTAGGAATGGCTAAGGTCCATGCTCACTTACGTGATGTGTATTCAGGAAGAAGAAGGCCGCACGAGAGTTCGCGGAGCATTTATTCAAGCGCAAGCATCGCGATATTTGATCACAGCCGTGATTATGACGACCTCCAGCGGCTGTCTGTTCGTCTGTTTAAGCAAAGCTCTACTTCGCACAATATTAGAAAAAAAACGTTTAAAGGACTTATGAAGCACTATGTACATGCATTTGTTTTTTCCCCTTTGTATACCCTTTTTGAAATGTATACGTTTGTATTTATATGTATACATTTGCATAATAATAATACAATTGTAGCGAAGCTATCCAATGATACAAATGACACAATTAAGGACGGACAAATTAAATATACGTTAAATAGTTTATTTAAAAAATGTGTTAAATTAATAAAAGCGGAAGACATGTTCTCAATTGGTTTGTGTCAAATTTGTTTGCACAAACGTAATTTGTGCGAATTGGATATTATTGTAACGATTAGAGAACACTTTTGGTGTGTTTGGAATGAGATTGTTTAAAATGTAGGTAAATTCATTATTTTAAGTAATTAGGTGTTGTCTTGCTAACTTTGTAGATATCCTGGTAAAAATACAACACAGATAAAGAGGACACATAAAAGATACCTTGGTGGAAAAAAATATATAAATAAATAGGCCTAAATCAACATTGTGTCCCACCTCTAACAACAGTACAAATAATAATAATAAAAAACTGACATGTGCTGTTACGGTGCTGACTCATTTTGCCCAGTTCATGCACAACTTCCTGAATACAATGAACATATTAACTTAATACAGTCAAATATAGCCAGAGTACTGCTCACATGAGTGTAAAACGCTGAGAGCGAGGTCATCAACTGACAAAATGTTGCAATTTTGGGTCATCCGACTACATATTACCACATCAAGTTTATTTTTTTCATCAGTAAAAATAGCACACATAATAGAAATGTGAAAATGATTGCAAAAATCCATTATGCTGCAGTTCATCTTCTTTTTCCCAAATTATAGCTTCCAGGTTTGCTGCGGGTTTTTCAGGACTTGAGTGGATCGGGGCATTCATTTTCTTCCTTCATCAAGATTTTGGTAAACATCTTCACTATGGTACTTATTCTGAAGATCAGTAGACTATAGAGATGATAAAAAAAATAAAAGTCAGACTATTACATGCACTTTTTAATCATACAGTAAACATGTCACAAACATTTTTGATTTTAATCAAAAAATGCATTTTAAAAGACAAGTTAATTTTGTTTTTTGCCACCCACTAAGTTCCTCTTGCACAGTTCTTGCACCACTCCACTGAAGATCACTTGCCTAGCTGAGTCCTCCTAAAAAGGAAACACTTCTTTCATCATATCTTCAAAACGTTTGGGGTCAGTACAAAGAAATGAATACTTTTATTCATCAAGGACACGTTTATTACATCTAACATCACATGTGATAAATAAAGAACCCCTTAAACTTAAACCTATTCTAATAAACTGACGTAATGGCTGTTGAAAAGCCAGCTTTGACATCACAGGAATAAATGACATTTTAAAAATGTATAAAAACAGAAGATATTGTTATAATATTTCACGACAGTACTATTTAGTACCAGTATTAAGGGCAAACAATACCTTGCTCTCACTTTTACTCCATCTTCTTTTAAAGACTGATTTGATTTGTCCAGTCTATTGATGGGAAGAAAGTCAATTATTTAAATTCCATATAGTTACATTTCATAAACACTTTATAGATACGCATTATAAAGTAGTTGGGTTACATGTTCTCAGAAAAAAAAGTACAAAGCCGTCTCTGGGGGTAAAAAAGCTAAGTGCAAGGTAGTATCTGTACCTTGTTTACCCATAAATGGTATATTATACCACATTTATTCCCTTTTTTTCTTTTGTATCTAAGAGTACTGCCCCAGTATCAGCTACCTTTCTTCCTGAAAGTATAATATTGCATTACTTTGAGAATTGTGTACAGTACTGTAGCTGTACCTTTATGCAGATAATGATGCCCAGAACGAAGAGGCTGTACACAATCAGCAGGACTAGCAATGTCAACAACAGTGCTTGATTGCCGTTTATCTCTGGATATAAAGAACTTTTTTTAAAAAACAAGAACATCATGACTGCCTGAGGTTGTGCTGAATCTTCTGCTAGTTCTTACCAGAGACTTTCAAAGTGGTTCCCTGTCCGATGGCCTGCGCCCCGCTGTGAGCCACATCCAGCAGAGCGGCCGCACAGTAATAAACCCCACAGTCTGCTTTTGACAAAGAGCTGATAGTCAGCTGCTGGTTCTCCAGCGTGTACCTCACAGAGTGGTTTCTCAGATCAAGCCGGTAGTGAGAGTTATTCTTGAACACGTACCACGAGACCTGAGGCGGGCTGTGCTTTGAACAGCCGGATAGGGTGACGGAGCAGGGGATGGAGACGGACAGTTGCTCTTTTTTTCTTATAAGCTTTGTTGGCTGTTGGACATCTATCTTGCATCCGCTGACTGTAGAAATGTAGAATATGTTAAAAAACAACAACTGATATTTCATATTCTTGACAGCAACATAATAACACATACGCCTAGAAAAATGGTGTAGCCTCGGATTTACTCTGAAATTGCTGGTAAATGTCACATATAAGAAATGGCAAAAACACATTGATTAAACGTGACATATTGAAGACTATAGCGCCCCAAAACAATCTTTGTTTACTTTAAAACACTGTCTTACAATGTAGCATGATGGCTTAAATGAATCATCCTCTAGACCAGAATAACTGAGTTTCTGCTCACCTGTGATAAACATAAGAAATGCAATGGTGAAGTAAAAATTCATGTTGAAATTCATGCTACTCCTTTCATTAACGTCTCTCTGTGATTGCTTTTTCAATTGGTTAGATAGTCACCGGAGCAAGTTTCTCACGCCGAACTGAGAAATAAACCCAGAAATGTGTAAAAATGAGAAGTGACAGATCCCTTTCAGTTCTTCCTTCCTTGTGAGACAGCCTGTCAATCTTAATATACTTCTTATAGTCAGACGTGAGTAAAGTGGTAAATACTTCTGCATTTATGCTTGTAAAAAATATCTGTCTATCTAACATAACGCATTTTTAGACAGTAACTATACATGCGTCTCAATGTGCATAATAGCTATAATATATGCCCTAAGTAGTATCGAAATAACATCTATATAATGCACACTGGTGCGCAGGCTTTACCATAGTTTTTTACTCTGCGTGGGCGTGGCCACAGTCCACGGCCGCATAAACTACTCTTCCCAGAATTCATAGTGGTTTAGCTGTTGGCCACGTCACGTCCACCGGCCACGTCGCCCCTCATTCGCCATATTTCGTGGAGGAATGCTCTGGAGAAGAGCGGCATTGAGCCGGTTCACAGCTATCGCACGCATCCCGAGCTCTCGTTCACACCACTAAACCCAGCCCGAGAGAGAAAGGCATCATGAACATCTTTAGGCTAACTGGAGATCTGTCGCATCTAGCTGCCATCATCATCCTCCTGCTCAAAATATGGAAGAGCAGATCCTGCGCAGGTGAGCTAAACTCACACAAAACATACTTCCCTCACAAGTCTCATTCTTAATATGCGTGTTTACAAAAGATAGAGGAGACCTTAGACTAGGTTGATCTGTCGGAAAAGTTTCCCGAGTTTCTAAATCAAGCTTGAAACATATAGATGGAGTGCAGTTTGTGTAGCATTCAAGCTAATGGCTTAGCTTCACTTGAAAGCTGTTAGAGGCTGGATTTTGGTTGCTTTTGACAATGAAGGTTATGTTTAATTGGACAGGACTGTATGTATTGGACCTGTTTTGATCGTTAATGTTTTGTATACCGATTTGAAGGTTATCAAACATCACAGGCTTATTCTAAGTGACTAAAATAGCAGCAACTTGTGGCCTAGTTACTAACTGCAGTTTAATAATAGTTAGAGAGAGAGAGAATATATGTGTAAAATAAATAAATAAATATAACTTGTACATACATAAATACTAGCGCGCTCTCTGTCAACCATCTAGTCGTTCAGACTAACGTTACCCAATCTTACTATGTGCAGGAAAATTTGCATCTTCATACGTTGCATTGTGAAAATCAAACGGGTGTTTTTTCATATGCTTCGTGTCATGCATGTCTCCCTCTTTTATTTGCTGAAGTCAATTGCATTCCTTGCTTTGACGTGGCAGTACATGTAGTGATGTGTGGACTTTGAGTAATTGGCCCTAGTAGTCTAGATGCATTGTCATCAGACATTTGTTTTACAGAAAACTTAGATGCAACTTTTTTTTGGACTGTTCATGAGTTCGATATTCACTGCTGTTCTCGCATTTACATCAAAGTAGCAGCTGTCTTGAGTGTGAATATTTTTGCCCTCAGGTATTTCTGGGAAGAGCCAGATACTCTTTGCCTTGGTGTTCACCACAAGGTACCTGGATCTCCTGACATCCTTCATTTCTCTTTACAACACTTTCATGAAGGTAAAGTCTTAGATCGCTCTTTTACGTTCACAGATCAATGGATTTGGCAATCTTAAATATCAGTGATCGCAAAAATCAATGTTTTGCCACATCAGTGTAAACAGGTTTTCATACACTCTGGACTTTTTAATCATTTTCTTTGTTGAAAATAATCAGGTAGTCTACATCGGATGTGCCTATGCCACAGTCTACCTGATCTACGCAAAGTTCAGGGCAACTTATGATGGAAACCATGACACTTTCAGAGTTGAGTTTCTGGTGGTTCCAGTGGGAGGTCTTGCCTTTCTAGTCAACCATGACTTCTCTCCTTTGGAGGTGAGTATAAGACGGTCATAAACGTGTTATTCTTGACAGCTCAGTTTTTAAACTTTGTTAAACATCTGAAAATAACAGACATTATTGTTAAACACAATCATAATAATTCCAAAGAGAAATATACTCTTTTTTTAAATTATATTTAAAAGTAATTACTTGCAAATAATACATACTGAAATAAATAAAAGCAAATTGCAACATTGTTTAAATTGAACTTAATATGTTAAATACTCTTGTTATCCACTTACAATCAAGTTGTTTCAAACCTGTATGAATTATTATTTACATGACAGATTCTGTGGACCTTTTCCATCTACCTTGAGTCTGTGGCCATCCTGCCTCAGCTGTTCATGATTAGCAAGACCGGTGAGGCTGAGACCATCACTACCCACTATCTGTTCTGCCTGGGGGTCTACCGGGCCCTCTACCTCTTCAACTGGATCTGGAGGTTCTACTTCGAGGGCTTCTTTGACATGATTGCCATCGTGGCTGGGGTCGTCCAGACTATTCTTTATTGTGACTTCTTCTACCTTTACATCACAAAAGGTGAGTTTAAAGCTTTGTAAGAGTCTGGAAAAGAGTTTAAGACTTACCCATTTTCTTAAAAAAAACATTGCGAATTTGATTGAATTGAATTGAAATATTATGAGATTAATATTTCTTCATCAGAACAGAAATTTAGCATTAAATCAGTCTAATGGATTCTTTGCAGTGAATGGGTGCCGTCAAAACAGAGTTCAAACTGTGGAGAAATTATGTGTGTGTGGATTATTGCAATGTTTTTATCACTTGTTCGGACTCTCATTCTGACGGCACCCATTCACATCAATTAATGAACATCGAGGATGATGTAATGCAGAATTTCTCCAGATCTGTTACAGAAATCTTACATTACCTAAAAGACAGTAAATTTTCAGCTTAGTTCCATTTTAGGGTGAACTGTTACTTTAGGAAAGGTACCTAATGTGAGTAAACTAATTAACGAGTGATCTTTGAACGTTAATGGATGCATTAATTGTAATATAAACACTGGTGTTTGGCTTGCATTTTTAGGATTTGTTATGCTTTATGATTTAAAAAAACAAAACAAAATCCTCTTCCTGCTTCAGTTTCTGACCTCTTTTGTTTGGGCCACAGTGCTGAAAGGAAAGAAGCTGAGTCTACCAGCCTAAGTGCCAAAGAACAGAGAGCTGTGTCTCCATCAGACTTATAGAGGGGCACAAGCCAATGATGCCACCGCAAGATGCCCAAGACAAAGAACGCATAACGCCAGTTCAATCACTGATTTATTTCTCTCCGCCTGGACGCCAACCATCCCCTTACAGAAACAAGGACGTTTTTGCAAACTTTTCTTCTGTCTTTTGCATCTTGCAATACATTTTTTTTTATTGCTATTGAAAAAAAAGAAGAAAAAAAAACCCTTTTCTATATGCAAGGTGTATTGAAATATTGAACAGTGCATTGTACACATTAACAGTTAAATGCGTCATTGTAAATTTGTCCATGATTGGAAATAGTTCCCAGTTTGCGGTTCTCTCGAGATTTAAGAGGGGGGAAAATGAAACGTGTGTTCATGAATTCAAATTATTATATCCCATTCTTTATTTCCCCAAATTGTACATGTGGTAAAATCATCCTTTGCTTTAATGAACAGTTTGCCACCACTGAAATTTTTTTTGAAAAAAAAAAAAAGTCCTTTTCATTTAGTTTCCACACAAATGCCTTATTTGTATTTCAGTTTATGTACATAACCCATTTTTGTTGATGCCCCCAAAGCAACAAGTCAACTGTAAATAAGAAGAGCATTTCCTATTTCGTTTAGCACAATTCTCTTTGTGTAACCCATATCATTAAAGATGTCAACATTTATCAATGATATGCGATATTACAGCAAGGTTGTTCAAAATACTGTTATTACCTGTAAACATCAGCTTGTTGAAATGCAGTAATTTATGGTAAGACCATTAAATCTAGTGGTGTGGATTCTGTCAAAGCACATTTGGAGTGAGTTTTGTAGAGTAGAATTGTATTTCTTTTTTTTTTTTTCAACATCCCCAATGTTTTCCCCTTGAGTCATTCCTGTAGGGTTTACAGTTATTTTTCTAGTTTTTACATGTCTCCAATAAATATTTTAAGGGACACGATTTGTGTGTTATTCTTTTGCTGCTGTTTTTGTATCTAATTTCTATTGACAGTGTTGCTTCATTTGTTTAACACGTTCCATTGACTCTTTCAGTAATAAAACATCAAACTATTCTCTACGTAAATTTTTTGTCACAGGACATTTTAAAATTGTGACTGTACAGCCAGTGAAAATACAATAATGAATAATTAATTTAGCTCCAACTACAAAGCACTGGCCACATGATTGCTTTATCCTGTACAATGTACACATCTCTCTCATTTTAAACATTAATGAAGCACTACCGATTTTTTTTTTTTCTTTTACTAACCTTGAAATTGTATTTGGTTAAGGATATTAAATTAGCTGTTTCATATAATAACGTTTCACAGTTAATTGTGGAATTTGTCAGATTATTAGGCTAATAATATCCAAAAGACAAAGAAAAGATTCAAGCAGGGTGTTAAAATAAATTAAAAAAAACTTCCTTTTCAGTTCACCAACTCCACTGACCCAAATTACTTATTTCCCAAAAATTATTATAAAATTATTACTTATTTCTATTATATATTTACCTTGTGGGAAATGAGCGTAATATTATTTTTTTTAGCTGTGCACATATTTCATAATTTTCACATATGAAAGAATACAACTAATACATAAATATTTTTTTTTATATAGTTAATGCAAAATAAATCATAACTGCTTATAGAGATTTAATGATTTATGCAACAAATCTAACAAGATAAATAATAATACTCAAATATTAATAATATGCAAACTTACTGTAGGCTACATTATGTTAAATTGTGCAGTTACAGTTATGAAATCCAATAATAAAACACATGCAGAGGTACGCAATAGAGGATGTTTTCTCTTGTCTTTGATATACCAAATCTGCTATTTAATTTTAAAAACATTAATTAGCCAAGTTTCGTATGCAACCGTAAATGCGATTTGAAGCTCACTCTCTTGTGCATCAGGCCCATGATTTCGCAGCTCCCTCACTTTTTTTGGATCCCCTTGAAACATTTCCGTTGTGGTCGGCGCAATATGCAGCACGTTTCTTAGTTTGCGTGTGTTGTGAGGATTGGCCGCACTTGTGTTGTCAACTTGATGAAAATTTTTCTTAATGTGCTGGTGTTTTCTCTATTTGCATGTGTTTTCTTAAGTTGCAGCGCGTTGAGCTCTCTCAGCCACCGTAGGCACCAAGCCTTCAAATACTTACTTCTGATTTGAGTACTGGGACAAAACCAGGAATTATTTTAGATAAATAATGTATTCACCATAATTAGAGGTAGTCACTTCCCACTTGCCCAGCCTTCATTTAAGGCAACACCATCAGATGCAAAAATAATTTCTAAAATATATACTAAATACTGAGACACCTAAATGTTATTTAAATGAATGAAAGATCCGACAAACCATTTCCCACTGTGTTTAAATACACCCCCCCACACACGATTTTTTATTATTTATTTTTATTATTATTTGTATTATTTAATTGTGGACTGAATGTTAACTACTTAAATTTTCATCCTGCAATTTTGTCAAGATCACGTTATTTATCAAATTCATTCAAACGAAAAAAAAAACCCACATTAATAAAAACAATTATAATAGGATAATGTACGACATAAATATAATAATGTGAGGTAATGTTGTGGTACAGATGTTGCCCCATCATGTCTCAAGTATTAATAATTATCATATAATTGTCACGGTACGCAGCGTGTCACGGTACCGAGCGTGACGTCACCGCGCGATTGTCTAGTCAACAGCTCAGCGGTTGTGTGGCGACCGCGGGAAGAAAAACACTCCACGTAATACATCGGCCGGTTCCAGGGAGGGACTCTGGACTTCCGTGGGGTCACTGTGGCCGTTTTTCGGACAAGGTAACGGGAAAACACCAGCTTTCGTTCCTCAGATAAAAACCGAGACTCGTTGGTCTGGAACAGCGGAGGTTTGGATCTAGGACAGTCTCTCTGGAGAGGAAGGAAAATGGAGCTGGATGACGGAGTTGTGTACCAGGACGATCCGGGGACATCGGTGATCATGTCGGAGAGGGTCTCGGGCCTGGCCAACTCCATCTACCGCGAGTTCGAGAGACTCATCCGCAAATACGACGAGGACGTGGTGAAGGAGCTGATGCCGCTGGTGGTGGCGGTGCTGGAGAACCTCGACTCGGTGTTCGCCGAGAACCAGGAGCACGAGGTGGAGCTGGAGCTGCTCAAGGAGGACAACGAGCAGCTCATCACTCAGTACGAGCGCGAGAAGGCGCTCAGGAAGCACGCCGAGGAGGTGAGTGAGTGCCTAACATCATCATCATCATCGGGAGCCTGGCATCTTTGTTTTCTTGCAGCATCATCATCACAGCCGCCGCCACGTATCATCATGCACGTGCAAGAGTGCTTTTGTCATGCCTTGTTTAGTAAACCCTTTTGAGGGTGAACCAGCCTTGGGCCTTAAGTAAATAAAGAAATCAAATGTGCGTTTCGACGCGCCTCATTATTATGTCCTCTTGTGGTCCGTGCTTATGGTTAGAACTTAATGTTCAAACAGCTCGTATACTGAAACTGGGACAGGCACGTTGTTTGCATGCTTGTAAGTAAAGATTTGAGATCGAAAACAAGCTAGCAAACAACATGTCGAGCGAGTTTTATGTATTGCAAGCTACAGAGACGGATGCTTGCTTCTGTGTCATATGGGAGGAGAGACCGGGGCAGGTTGTCACAGTGGCAGAACTTTTGCTATAATGTTCTGGTTATGAACAAACGTTTTCCAAGTAACGCTTAGAGAGTGTCAGAGTTATCTGGCCCAATGATGTTCTCAAAATAAGTGTTTTTATACATTGTTCATATAACATTTTTTATTTATTAATTATTTTCCTGAAATCAGTTATTTTAAATGTTACCGTTTCAGAACATTCTGAGAACGCCAATAGAATGTTCATTCACAGTTATTTGGTATTTAATAACGTTAGCGCAAAAATGTTATTTTATGTTTTTTTTTACAAAACATTGTAGTTCTTCTTCTGTTGTGTTACCTGTGGCTTACATTATCAGAGTGTTCTGCGAGTATGTTTTTTGTTTGAGTAGCTGTAAGGTTTTGAGTCCAACAGAAGTCCAATAGTTTTTATCAATGTTTTTTGTATGTGGATTTGAAAAACTTTTTTGTGTTTTGTTAAGTTTTGCTGTTACAACAAGGTTATTCATTTTTTTATTAATTTTGAAACAATTACAATATTTAAATAATCATGTTATTTCCTGACCATGAAATTGTCACATGACTAATAAGTAATGCATAGGGTTTTTAATAGCAGAACAACTAACCCCATGTAATGACCGCATTATGTCGTCATGAGCAATAACAATGGAGATATACAGTAGCTTTTTTGTAGCCAAGACTTTAATGTATGTGAAATTGGATTTTAAAAATAAACCTACCTTGATAAATATTTACTAGAGTCCAAAGTGTGTCGTCTAGCCCAAGTGGTCCATATGGCAGGATTTCAAGCACAGAAACACACTGTGCAGTGCTTTTTAGAGAACTTTTCACAGTAAACTTTTGAAACGGTTTCATAAGTTTGAAGTTACAAACTTTTCATAGTTGAAGTGTGTGTGTAAATGCGACTCTGTGCGAATCTGTTTTTGAAATAAGATTAAAAGCATTGTACAGCGCTCAGCGTGTGTAAGCCTGACTTTGGACAGATTAAGGCTGCTCAATGGCTTTATGTGTTCCTGACAAAGTGACAGTTAACTGGGATTATGAGCAATATGTCTGGCACATTCTTCAACCAAAACACAAATGAGCCATGAGCTGCATTAATCTGTGTGTGTGTACTGATACGGGATCTGGATACATCCTATTATGACAGACAGACTTCACTTCCAACAGCTGAGTGACTGTGACATAAGGCTGGGATCAATATTCAGTTGTGGTGAACATTGATCTTTCTCTCGCGTTTCAGGACACTGGTTTACTTAAACTTATAAGACTATTTTTCAGGCATAATGTGTTACGTTTTTATACTGTATATATATATTAAATTAAAATGTTTATCAAATAAATATATAAAAAAACTGTAAAAATGTTTTTAAAATAACAAATTTAGCATTATATGTTGTTTCAACCACTGTTTTTATTGTATTATGATATTTTTTGATATGTTAAATTAGCATTATATTTTCACTTTTCATTTTAATTAAGGTTTAATTATTTTATTTCTTTTAAGCATTTTTTTGTGATTTTCTAATATGTTTAATTGATTTTTTTAATGTATTTTCAGCTTTTATTTATTTTTTTAAATTTGGTAGTTCACTATTTATTTACACATTTATTTTATAATTTTTAATTTTCTTTTCTTTTAAAATGTTTTAAAATTTTTAGTTAATGATAACAGCACAGTTTAAATGTATAGTGTCATCCCTTTATATTTAAATTGAATTAAATAATGCAGATAATACCCAGATGACTCTTTGTTTCACAGAATATTTACTCAGAAAACAGAAATAAAACTGTGTGTTTGTGAGAGCTTTGTGATTCACTGAAAGGGAATGGGAATTGAATGTGACTTGAAGCTTATGTTTGTTGATCTCTGTGCTCGGGGGGGCTGCTGAATGATTTTTTGCGTGGCAGTGTGACGGCAACCTCAATTGACGCTGAAAACAGCTCCCCTTTATCAGATACTCACACTGCACCAGGCTCTCCAGGAGACCCCTGTACTCCAGACATGCATTTGCGGGAGAGATATTCCAATTAGCGAAAGTGCCTAAAGATATTACTTCCAGGTCATGGGCTCCTTTGCTCTGACCTGGTAAAAAACCTTGCCGGATTCACACTTATTTTTTCCAATGCATGATACATCTTTTGCTGTTTGCTTGTGGTCGGTACACGTTTTTGAAAGGTTTTGAAATTTTTATTGCACAAAAATGCATTAAATTGATCAAAAGTGACAGTAAACACATTTATATTATTACAATAGATGTAAAATTTAAATGTTTTGTTTGTTCCTTTTGTTCATTAACTGTAAGCAGCACAGATGTTTTTAACATGTTAATTGAGCAGCAAATCAGCGTATTTGAATCACGTAACACTGTGCTGGATTAATGATTAATGTATTTAAATCAAATAAATGTAGCATAGATAAGCGGCTTCTTTTAAAAACACAAACAAATATCTTGCTGACCTTGAAGTTTTGAAATTGGGGAAAATATTTTCAATTGTAATTCCATTTCTTGCATTTACATGGGATTCATTTTTTTATGTTAAAGGACTATGGTGATAGAAAATCCAGGAAATAATTAAGTTAATTATAATAATACATTCATAGTATCTACTGCTATGATCACAAAGATGTCAGAGAATCTTTTTATAAAGTCAAACGTGTGTGAATAAAACTGAAGTAATGTAAGACTTAATTACCACAATTAAACTTCTGTAAAAAGCATAAACCACCACCACTTCTTAGTGAACAAAATAAGGGACTACAGCTTGTTCCTGTCTTACTCTCTGTTCTGAAGCAGCTCCACCTCATCTTTACTCTAATATGAAAACAACGGAGTTCATATTGAGTCTAACGTTAAACTAGCATCCAGAGTCTTGTACGCGATCACGCAGATCTGATCATATCAGGTCTCCATCCAAGAATTGTTTATGGTAAAATATTTAACGTTTTAAAACTATGACGAGTTGCCTCTCAAACATACATTTCTTAATTTGTTTTTGCTTTAATACGTTGAAATTTCTAATCACTGAACTCCTTTCAGCTTATAAAAGTGGAAACCGCTTACGATATTTGCTGAAAAATAAGGCATTGTTTGAAACCTATTTTGAATATTTATTTTATTTGTGTACAGTAAGTTTTTCTCTGTCCGCACAAGCTCTGCGCGTGATGTGAACATCTGAATCACGTTCTGTTTGTGCTGGTTTTTGCTTTTTTCTGATACTACTTTTTTGCAGATGTCATAAAGTTCCTTTTCTGCTTGAAATATTGTAGCTTTTAGTCTGTTGAGTGCATAATCAATATACTAGCTAACTGAAGTTCATTTAAAGGACCAGAAATATTGATGAATCATCCTTAAAAATGTACAAGACTGAAAATGTCCCATTACTGTAAATTACATATGTTACTTTCTTACTGTTGATGATATGATGTAACATAACTAAATCCTGCAAGCTTAAGGTTGGTCGTTTTAAAAAATAAAAGTATTATACACTATTTAATTTGTTCTTTGTGTGTTCTGTGAGCAGAAGTTCATTGAATTTGAAGATTCCCAAGAGCAAGAGAAGAAGGATTTGCAGAACCATCTGGAAAGCCTTTCATCACATTCACGGCAATTGGAGCTGAAGATCAAGAACTATGCTGACCAGAGTAAGAATCACCTGCTTTATTTCCTCTTCTGGTTCAGCCGCACATTTCTATGATCTGACAATTTATTAAACCTTCATAGATCTTCTACATGTTATATGTCATGCATCTGCTCTTAAAGGAACACGCCACATTTTTGTTTTTAAATAGGCAAGTTTTCTAACTTCCTTAGAGTTACACAGTTAAGTGTTACCGCTTTTGAATCTATTCAGCCGATCTCCGGGTCTGGTGTTAGCACTTTTAGCTGCAGCTTAGCATAGATCATTGAATCTGATTTGACCGTTAGCATCAAGGTTAAAAAAGAGTTTCGATATTTTTCCTATTTAAAACGTGTCTTATCTATAGTTACATAGTGTAATAAGACCGACGGAAAATGAAAAGTAACTAGGAATCATACTTTTATTCCAGAGTAATAATAAATAGGGTTGGGCATCGTTTTGATTTAAACTATTCTGATTCCGATTCTTCCTTTCGATTTTGGTACTTTTCGATTCTCAATTCTTTGTGTCTACATTCATCTATGAGGGAAAAAGTAACGTTTCAGTAACGTTGTTCACCAAATTTGGTCAAGCGGTTTATTGTTAAACTATCACTTACCTGATTGTTGTGACGAGGTAACGTGAGTAACGTTGGTTAGCGGAGGACGAGACTGTGGACCTGCGCAGCACGCAAACACGCTACACTCCTTCATTTGTACATCATGCAGGCGTAGGTGTTTCGTCATATTCGTAGTGCATCCTCCCATGCAAGATATAATTTTGTGACGTGTCGACCCAGGCTTTTTTAGTGTGAAATAAAGCCACACTTTTGAGCGCCGCTTACCGTGCTCCATAGCTGCAACTGAACAAGTTTTTCGATCCCCAACCCTAATAGTAAAGGAACTTTCCGTCAGTCTTGGTACATGGTGTAACTATAGAAGGGTCTAGTTTTAAATAGCAAAAAATATCTTTAAATATAAAAATATAAAATATATTTTGAGTGTGACGCTAACTAGGACTGGGCGATATATATCAAACGATGTATTATGCGCTTTGATTAGCGGTAAATCTCCATCAGTTGTTTTCAAAAGGATCGCCAGCTTATGAACAGAGCCGTAGATCACTGAGAAGCTACGCCATTGAATCATCCACGAAACTCAACGCGTAGCTAGTCACTGATCTACGGCTCTGTTCATAAACTGACGTTGCATTTAAAAACAGCTGACGGAGATTTACCGCTAATCAAAGAACCCGCTTTACTGATGAGATGGGCATAATATATTGTTCGATATATATCGCCCAGGCCTAACGCTAACTGTCTGAGCAGATTCAATGACCTACTCTAAGCTATGCTAAAAGTGATCTGCCAGATCTAGAGATCGGCTGAATGGTAAACAGTAAAACCCAGCTGTTTAACTCTAGAGAAGTTGGAAAATGAGCCCATTTTCAATAAAAGTGGTGTGTTCCTTTTTAAAGTCCTTCTGCTTCAATATAAAAAAGCTATAGTTCTGTATACTGAGCTGTTATGTGAAGTACAGTTAAGTGTTCTTCAAACATGGTTGATAATACAGTACTGTCTCGTAATTGAATCTGCTCTCTCTTGTGTCAAACCATTCTACTGACCCTGTTAATGGATCGTTGAGACTGTAGAGTGGCACGTTTGCACAGCAAATATTTAACGCTTACTTAGGCTTCAACATATAGCTGTATGATTCCTCATGGCTGTGAGTCATTGTTGTGCTGATTTTCATTAAAGTGAAGTAGTTGGGTGCTAGTTATCTAACACCAATATTGATTTACTGTTTGCGTCAGCATTCAACAGATCTTATTCCTGACATATGAATGTAAAACCTGCTGTGTTGTTTTCTGTTCGTATTTCACTTGTGTGACTTATCTCACCATATGCATTTGTTGATTGATTTAAAGGACTAGTTCACCCAAAAACGAAGGAATGTACTCGTCTTCAGGCCATCCAAGATGTGGATGAGTTTGTTTCTTCATCAGAACAGATTTGGAGAAATATATCATCACTTGTTCACCAATGGATTTATACGATTTTAGCATATTTTAAATATAAGTTTTTTTGCTGGGTACAAGTAACAATAGTTGAGCGTGAGTTTAATCTGTTTAAAACAGTACTACAGCCTTTATTGGTGTTACTTCTCTTCAGATCACATGCACACAGAAACTTTTCTCTGCATATTTTAGAAAATAATTACGAATCACATCAGAAGAACCAAATGAATGTTGTGACCAAATTTAGTGATGCATCCAAAAGAATAGAAAACAGAATTAGATTTGTTGTCAGGACGCCTCGAGTAGCCTGGCTTTGAGGAAGTGAGTTTTGTCTAGTTTTGCATTCACGTGATTAATCTCTTCAATCATTGAATGCAATGCTTTATGTGGCCCTGAATAACATTACTCATGTTCGGTTGTAAAAAAACCCTCTAAACCAGGGTCCTTTCAGACTGAGTGTGTTCTACAATAGACCCGTGGGTGATAATGATATTAGTCAAGCACCAAAACATGCTAATTATGGATGTCTGCTGTTTTAATCTGGCACTAATGAATTAATTCTGCCATTAATTAATACAGAATTTCCTGCAAACCCTTTTCAGTTCTACCAGAATCCACGGTGCCTAAGTGAAGTATGTGGAAAGTGAATTAGCCGGTCTGATTTGTGGGATACATCTGGCAGATCCGCTGCAGGCTTAGATTTAAACCTGAAAGCTAAAAGTGGATTATGTCTTTGTGTCACCTCTTAAATCAAGCCTGTTTAACATCCTCTGTGGATCTTCTCTCTACAGAACTGAGAGTATTTTTAAAGGCCTCACTGAAGGCATCAGCTTCAAACTAGCTTAAATATCCGGTTTCAGGCCAATTCTAAGGCAGGCGAGCTTGCATGGTTTTTGAGCGCTGTACAGTGGTCTTTGTTGGTCATTTGGGAGTTTTCTAACTTGTTACGACGGCGGCTGTGATAATTAGCCTCGTTTCTCAGTCCTCATTTATTTCAAGGCTCTTGTTCCAAGCTTGTACTTTGTGTTTAAAAGACAATTTTGCACGCAAAAAAATGGCACAATACTGTCAAAATGATGCCAGAGCAGTTGACTTAGGTATTTGGACTGAACTGCTGTACTAAAATCTTTGTAAATGAGGTTGTGCTGTTGAACAAGTGAATTATTCAGAATTTCTTTCATGTTTTTTTTTTTTCTACTCTTTTCTCAGTAAGTCGATTAGAGGAGCGAGAGGCTGAACTCAAGCGCGAGTATAATTCGCTTCACCTGCGGCACACAGAGGTAAGAATGAGAGCAAATTAAAAATAAAATGTAAATGACAAGGATATTAATCAAAAATTTAATTTTAAATAAAAATTCACTACTTTTGAAAAGTTTAGGGTAAGTA
Source organism: Enteromius viviparus (assembly GCA_032353835.1). Classification (NCBI taxonomy): domain Eukaryota; kingdom Metazoa; phylum Chordata; class Actinopteri; order Cypriniformes; family Cyprinidae; genus Enteromius; species Enteromius viviparus. The sequence goes on from JAUCNO010000794.1 coordinate 3,101,288, forward strand.
CTATTTTATTTATTTTTATTTGTTTAATAAAATGTTACTTTTTTTATTGAATATGTATTCAAATAAACAAAAGTGAGAATGCAGACGTTTATAATGTTATAATTAGTTTATTATATAAAAAAAATTGTTGATTAAAACATTATTTTTAACATTGTGTAATATGGTTTTTACAAAAATATTAAGCAGCACAAAAATGTTTCTTAAGCAGAAAATCAGTATCTCAAGGATCGTGTGACACTGAAGACTGCAAAAAATTCAGATTTGCATTGCAGGAATAAATTACAATCTTAAAAATACATGTAAATATATATGTTTTCACAATATCCTTGCAAAAGCTCACAAATGTTTTTGCTTAATTAATTTAATGCAGCGTTGTTGAGCACAAGTGACTACCTGCAGCTCTTTAAAGCCAGTTAATATGCCTGCGTTTTGTTTACCTGTTCTTCAGATGATCCACAACTACATGGAACATGTGGAACGGATCCGGATGCAGCAGACAGGAGAGAGCTCTGACACAGGAACGATTGGCCGAGTTCGGTAAGATGAACGTGATTCTGTTATCTGTGCCAAAAGAAACAAACACCATCATGTGGTCGTTTCAAAAAGTATGCAATTTTGTGACGCACCTGAAAGTATTTTTGCATGATTGTTTATATGAAATTAAATTACATCAGAACAAGAATTGATTACATTCCACATGTATACTGATACATGATGATTTTAGACTTTCTTTTCCTCTTTAAACAGGAAAGAGCGGCCTCTGTCTCTGGGAATCTTCCCCATGTCCGGCGGTGGCACTTTACTGACGCCTGACATCCAGGGCAGAGACGAGACCCCTGGGATGGAGGGCTGGAGATTTAATAACCTTAGTCATCAGCGCTCTAACGCCAGCCTCAAGGTACAGTAACATCACAACATCATCATACAAGAGTTTATACAGCGCTAAAACAGGAAAGAAATACACCAGGCCGTGAGCAGAAAACGACTGATATAATAGAGAGATGATGTGAAAGAACTCTGAGAACGGCTGGAAAGTTCTTCTTAAAGTGAACTGTTTTGATGCTTCGACATCCACGTTCACCAGCATGAAACATGGCAACATTAAAAATCTGAAGCTCTGTCGTATGGATCGCTGCTTTAAATGTTCTCATGCATTATAATGTTATGCTAGAGTTGTTTTCTCCCCCCCAACGATGCTAGATTGCAGCACAAACACATAAGAGCGCTACTGTGTTTTGTGTTTCAAACAAATATAAGATGCCACGTCCCAATTTTCTTGTCCAAGCAGTTGGAGGCGGAGGACACTCCAAAGAAAAGGGATGGTAAGGATGTTCTGGAAGCTTGGGACTCGCTGGCTAACGACTGCAAGGTAGCAAGGCTGTGTGCCGGCGGACAGTGTGTCGTGCAAATCACTGTTGTCCTCTAATAGTCAGAACGTTATTTCACACAACGTGTTTTGGTGTCTTAACTGCATGCAACCGCACACATGTAGAAGATCTAGATTAGTAAATGCTAAATATAAAAACAGCATAGAGTAATGGACAGATATTTTTAGTTATCTAGGATATAGTTGCATACAGCTAATGCATGGTGTTAATTTAGCTTTCACCGCATGTCATTTCAGTTTCACGCTGTCTTCATTCTTCATTTGCATATTTCTAACTTTGCGTTACCAAAATGGTAGGTGACATCATTACATCTTTGGTTGTAACGCTTATTGTAGTTAAAATTTAGTTTTAACTAAGTGTTGGGGAATGTTCCTTTTTAGAGTGGCTTTTTTTTAATTTTACTGGGGTTCACTTATAATCTTAAGATTTTTTTACATTAAAAAAATTTTTAATTTAGAAATAATAAGCTATTTTCTGTTCTGTTTTAACCCCGCTCATCAGAATGCTGTGTATAAATAGGCTTGGAGGATTGGAGACACGGAAGTAAACGCCCACTGCTATGATTGGTCGATAACATTGTTGTGATTTAAGTTAAAACGCATAAATACTCAGTGCATATCAAGCAATAACAGACAAAGCAATAGTGACCATGTAATGAATATAGTTGCACATACTTCTGTGGTGCGACATTGGATTCAATACAGTTGTTTAAAAAAAAAAGAAATCTCAAATTGTGCCTTATTCGTAAACTAATCTGTGTTAAAGTGAGTTCTTACTGATATGATCGGGATCGTCAAACACAGTTTTGTCATTTACATACTACTACTACACAAATCAGTGGGCGGGGCTAAACAGGCAGCGCTGTGGAAGCATTCTTTGATCATCTTTGCAGAGGTGGTGCAGAGGATAGCAATAAAGGTTTCTTAGTTTTAGTAGGTTAATGTACTGTAGATGTAGGTTTCCTAAAGTGTAAATAAATACCCCCAACACTTGGCGTTTCTGTAAATGACTGCATTCATTGTAATTGTGTTGCATTTACAACAGTGTTTTAACCCGTTTCATCCGCATAAATGATATTTGCTTTGTAAATATGTGTGTTGAAGTGTGCTTTTGTAGTAGTGTTGTTGTAGAGATTGACCGATAATTGCTTTAGATGATTTTCTTTTCCTCTCTTGTGTTTTCAGTTCTTAAGTACCAGTATGCTATGCCTATAAATCACTCGTTTGGATAAAACTGTTAATTTATTTATTTTGCAACATGTATCTTAGTAATCGAACAGCAAAGCAACTTTGCATTAACTTAATCACATAACATACATTGTTGTTTCAAATAAAGTGAGCAAGCCTTTTTTATTATTATGTCAAAAGTCAGAAATGTAAAATATTTTTAGTAATGCTGTAATATTTACAATTATTCTGCATCTTGGCTATCAGACACTTGAAAAAACATAAATCTGTATCGGTCGATCTCAATAGTTTTTGTGTCATGTAAGCTTTCTTGCAGTTGCATCATTGAGATGTCAAGTGTTTGCACTTTTTTGTGTTTGCAGTCTTCTATTTTAATACCTTAAGCCTAATCTGACACTGATTTGTCTAGTTATTATTTGACACACACACACACACATACGAAAAACTATGACTAAAGCAATGCCATCTCTTATATATTTTGTTGTGTCTGTCCTTTGTGTGATTGTGTGGCTGTTGGTCTCACCTCAGTTTGTCAAATGTTCAGAGTTTAAGTGAATATCCCAACCCCCTTGTGTTTCATGTTGCTTTCTCTCCTCACTGTGACCTCTGACCTTCATCGTGTGAGCATTGTGTGTTGACTGAATTTCAGGATGAGCTGTCTGACCTCAGCCAGGGGGGCTCAAAGTCTGTCACTCCCATGTCCACCACGGCCTCAGATCTGGCCCTGGACTCGCACAGAGAGGATGGAGAAGGACTGTGGAAGAACACAGAGGTTCAGGCTGTTCCGGGGACCAGGAGCGTCTCTGCGGGTTAGACGCTCTTTTACTGCACATTGGAATGCGTTACAGCTTTAAATCATGTCATGGTGGTACTCAAATGGCGCTTTATCGAGTATTATAAACTACCTTTTTAGAGGTTTAGGGTCGGTAAGATTGTCTGTTAAAATATTATTACAATTAAAAAAAAATAATAATATATATATATTTGAAATGTAATTTGTTCCTGTGATGCAATGCTGAATTTTAGGGTTGTCGTTCGATAATCTGATCAACAGTGCTCAAAATGCTAAAAAAAGTTATGTCTATGTAAGCCAATGCAAAGCTCACTCAAAAATGGCATGCTAAATTGTAGCAAGAAAAACATTGTTACTCTACCTTTTTGACTGTGATTTCAAAGTGCATGAGTGGAAAACACCAATTACATCCACTTGTATGTGTTGCTAGTCACATTTTAAACAAGTATGCAATTGTCCATTTTGTTTATTCAGGTCTGGCTGATAACGAGGAAAAGTCAGATGTTCAGGCCATTATTGAGTCCACACCAGAGCTGGACATGGACCTCGGATATAAAGGTTCAAGGTAACCAGTGAGCCATAAGTCATGCACCGTGTCTAAAATGTTTGAATATGTCTATGATGCCCATAACTGAATGATGTAACATGCTCATTGCTGATGTGTTAAAGCACTCTGACTCAAGGGATTGAGAACATGGTGTTCGACCGAAATACAGAGTCTCTCTTTGAAGAAGTGTCGTCAGCAGGCACAGGTTTAATTGGAGATGTGGATGAAGGAGCAGATCTTCTGGGTACGTTTGTTGCTGTTAAAACATATAACACAAACGTAAAACCCTTTTCACTTGAGCTTGGTTTTTATTAACATCAAAGGAATACTTCACTCAAGAATCTGTTGACAATTTACCCATCCTCTGGATATCCAACATGTAGAGGAGTTTGTTTCTTCATGGGAAACTCACTTAAATCACTTACTCATCAGAGGATCCTCTGCAGTGACTGGGTGTGTTTTTATCAGCTGTTTGAACTCTCATTCTGACGGCACCCATTCACTGCAGAGGATCCAATGATGAGCAAGTGATGTAAAGCTACATCTGATAAAGAAACAAACTCATCTACATCTTGGATGTTCTCAGGGTGAGCAGGTTGTCAGCAGGTTGAGTGTTCATTTTTAGGTGAACTATTCCTTTAAATACGTGTCATTTGCCATCATAATGAGATGAGCTCTGTGATGGTGGCACAGTCTCATGATGCTCTGTTTTGCATGTTGAACTGACCCAGATTTCTCTCTACATGCCCTGTTGTCCTGTTCTTCCCTCTAACCGCAGTGGAGTACTCCGGTGTGTAAGACATCCTTGCTTCTTTCTGTCAGAGAATCTTAGCTTGTGTTTCAGATAGCTTCATTTTTGTATCTAAATCTTTCATTCGTTCCTCATACTTCTCCATACGTTCCCCTTTAACTGAATCATACAGTAGCAAACAGTGCCAACCGTATGGCACCAACATGATCTGAACATTACCTACTGTAGCATTATGTAGCACAGTATGGGTTAATAGTGTTAGACTGGAGGCCACACAGAATCTGCTGACATTTTCACATGTTCTGCACTGATTATGAGATTGAGATCTCTCACAATTGTTTTTTTCCTTGCAATTCTTACTTTATAACACATGGTTTTACGTAGGGGTGTAATGATTCGCGTATCGTACTATTCATGGTCATTTTCCAAATCGTCAAGTGATCATTTGTATCTCTTGAGACTTGAGAGAGCAGTGCACGTGCGTGTCATTATTTAGTTGTTTGGAATGCACTTGTCCACAAGCAGAGCGATGCGATTTCCTCATTATCTTCAGCTGGGAATGGATGTTCCTGTGATAATGCACTTATCGGCAGATTCGTTAAGGGACAGATGGATTGCATAAAATCCTTTTATTAAAAAAAAAACGTTTTATACATATTAGTTTTTATATATTAGCATATTTTAAAAACATATATAGCATATAAAATGTATGTTTATTTGCAACAGTTATGCTATCAACAATAAAAAGACATCTATGACATTAAAACAGCGACATCTGCTGACGCACATCGTGTTGCGTTCGTTATCACAGGAACATCCCAGTTGAAGAAAATGATCACTATGATTTTGAAAATGACCATGAATCATTCGATGCGCGAATCGTTACACCCCTAGTTTTACGTCAATAATGTGAGATAAACTAGCAATTCTGAGAAAATATTTATTTCCCCCTCATACAAATTGGCATAAAAAAGGCAGAATTGTGCAATATAATCATATAATCAAAAAAATCATAATTACGAGACACAAACTCGCATTCGCTAGAAAAGTCAGAAATAAAAAACATTTGTTCTGACTTAACTCGCAATTTTTTCAGAATCGCAAGATGTAAATTTGTCATTGTAAAAAACAAAAAAAGTTAGAATTGAAAATTTCAGATTAAAAACTACATTAAGTGTTTTATTCAGTGGCAGAAACAGACTGTCAAATCTATCTGCAATCTTTTAAAATAGAAATGTATGTATTAGGGCCGGGACTTTAACACGTTCATTTAGATTAACTCATTTTAATCACACTTATTTTTGCACCGCGGAGCGTTTCTCCCTGGTTGAGTTTCGGCGGACCAATTATGAGCACCAACTAGCGTTCAGACAAAAACAAACCACAGTGAACATGGACAAAGAAGCTGATGAGACCGCTTTGGTTGGCCCTGTGGATGGGAAATTTTGTTATATATAAAAGAAATGGATGTTTAAAACAGTTTACAGAAGGTCTACCTACCTATAGGGTTCCTGAATTTCTGAAATGTAAGCTACTATATTTCTAAATATCCTATTGCTACACTTAATGGCAATATTGCACTGGTCTGTTGGACTTGGTTGAACAAA
>JAUCNO010000794.1:3107660-3127557 GCA_032353835.1 Enteromius viviparus
CTTCTCAGTGATCTACGGCTCTGTTTTATAAACTGGCGCTGCATTTAAACACAGCTGACGAAGATTTAGCGCTAATCAAAGAATCGGCTTTACCATACCATAATATATCGTTCAATATATATCGCCCGCACTAATTTTAACGTTAAAATTAGTTCATTTTATTGTTGTCTTCTAAACTAGATAATCCAGGTTTTCTTTAAAAAAAAAACTATGTTTTTGGTAATAATTAATATTGATTAATTTGGTAATTATTTAATACAAAACAGACTTTTCTATAGTGTCAATATTCACTAAGATCCTGTTCATATGACTAAATGAGGGGGAAAATTAAAGGAGAAAATGAATGGAAAATTGTAATGAATTGCAGGCTCAGTTTAATAAAATTATGAATTGATTTATATTTTTTTATTATTGATTTTTCACTTCCATCATATCAAAATCTTCTTTTTTTTTTTTTAACAAAAGGCAAAGAAGCCAGTTTCTTAATAATATTATCCTTCAGTAAGTGACATCATTTTGGATGAAACGAAACCCCAAAACAGTACAAACACCAGTAAGCAATAGCTCTAGTTAGTTTTGTGGTAGGCTCGATCTAAATATCAGTCCTGGTTGATATAGTTATTTACAGAAATCGGTTTGATAACTTTCTGCTGGTACCCTCTGGTATCTAAACCATCAGTATTGTAAGAACGCGGCGTTTCAGAGTAATACATTCATTTCAGTGTTTGACTGTGATCAAATATATTTACATTACATGTATTTGTCATTACAGATGAGGTAGTGTTTACGTCGCTGATCCGTATAGTTTAGCTAAAACAGCACACTTCGTTTGTCCAGCAGGTGGCAGGGCTGCACTGTTCCCAGAGGCCCAGAGTAACACGTGCTGATGGGAACTAAACAGAGCTGCAACGCTTACATAAGAGAGCCAGATGCACCCAGAGGCTCTTCTGTATGTGTGTGTGTGTGTGTGTTTGTCTGCTCTACCCACTCCCACACCTCCGTCATTTTGGGTTTTGAGATAATATTTTAGCTGTGTTAATTTTAATACCGTTTGCAAACTCATCAAAATACCGTTTTGAACATGTAACACTATTCATTTTTTTTGTGCGTTTGTGTGTGTTAAACATCATAGTTACGTAATTAACAAAGCAAGTGAATGTCACAATCATTGGTTTTACTTGGTAACATGGTAATGTCACATTTGTGCAAGAATTTGATTTCATTATGTGTCCAAGCCTTTCAGCAGCTACGCAGTTATTTAACATCTCTCAGATTCTCAAGCTCAAGGTTAGAAAGTACCAAGTGTGGACGTGACTATTATAATCTTTTAATGTGATTTAGACCCTCTCAAGACGCTTCAAATGTAACGTTACACGAAGTACACACAGTCTGTGTTTCCTTGTGCATACAAAAAGAGCGCTTATTACCAGAGTCGTCATGCCTATTTTAAGCCAAGTGGATTTTGAATGATCCTTCTAAAAGATAAAAATATCCGAATAATGTTGTTGTGTACATATATAGACGGTTCCAACAACAACTCTATTTTAATCTAAGTAAATATAGCCAAAATCACAGCATATCTATTGTCTATATTTTATGTGTATTTGATTTCATCAGAAAACAGCTTGATTATAAATCAGGATATTAAAGGTAGAGCTAGTTTAATCTAATAATGGGGTGCATTTCAGTCACTATTTTATATTCATTCCGTTCTTCTGACAACAAAAACCATTAAATATATCAGTGAAAACAGTTATATTGAGAATTTGGGTGCATTAAATTACATTATGTGACTTCAGAGAAGCAAGATAATATGACGCACTGACGTAACGCATATGCAAATTGACGTATGGCGTCATCTAGCGACTTTTCAAGCTGGTTTTAGCTACTTTCCATTGAAAAAAGTTGGCAACACTGCTTACAAACCAGGATGAAAGCAAAATGACATTTTCTAAAGACAGTCTTCCTTCAGAAACATATAAAACCATTCACGCCTCGGTTTGATTTTTAAACGTGCATTACGTGGTTGTAGCCGGCGGCACTAACCAGACCGATAAACAGAGATGGAACTTAACTTAGGCCCAGGCGCGTGCGCCCGATGAACCGTCTATATAATACTCGATACTAATACTGATAATCACAATGGTATAATTGGAACGTTCAGAGCAGCGCATACTCTGATTCTAAATTCGAATGTGTTCCCGCTTTGGCTGTAGACGCATGTGTCTCTACGGCGCGTTCACACGTGATTTTGTTGAGTTGATGAGTGCAATGGCCAATCAGAGGCGTCCAGATGAGTCATCGCTGAAACCGTTGTTTTGTTTATTGGGATAATTCTGCACTCTGGCGAATTCTCTCATCAGAAAAGTGCAGATGTAAGTAAGAGATTTCACAGTGTAAATAGCTTCAAAGGACAGTTCACGCCAAAATTATATCATTAATTACTCATTCTCATGTCATTTCAAAGGGGTTTGTTCAGCTTCAGAACACAAATGAAGATATTATGATGAATTCCGAGATCTTTCCCTATTAACAAATCCAGCATATTTGGATAATTATGTTTTAGGATTTAGAAAGACTTAATAAATGAAAGAATTGTCTTTTTTTGGATGAACTATCCCCTTTCAGTGACGATAAAGGGAGTTGTTGAGACTAGTGCTTGTAGACTGATGCATTCATTAATCTTATTTAGTTTAGTGTCTTATTAATTAATTTTTAAAATCAAATGTAGCTTACTGCTAACATTGAAGTGTGATCCAAAACGAACAATAAATATTTACATCATTATACATATATAATATATGCATGTACATTATAATACAACTTTAAATGTAATTTCGCAATAACGTTTATTGTTTTTGAAACATGGTTAGTTTACAGCCGATTTAACTATACTTAAAAGTGAATTCTATATTTCATTTGTGCTTTATTGTGTCAGTCAGCAAATCAAAACAAGCATGCATCTTTTAAGAATGTAAAAAAAATGCTTAATTAATGTGTTTTAAGATTTTAAGTACACTGCAAATACATGTCGATTACAAATAAGCACACAAGGGATTGAGTAAGTCCTGCTACAGAGAGTGCAAAAAGTATTATGTCAAATGAGTAGGACACGGGTCAAAGGGCAGCGCTAACATGGGCGGCGTCCAGGCAAATGTCAGGGTTTCCCTGCGGCTGAATCAGGAATTATGAATCACAGGAGCTGTACGAGTGTGCTAACGGTGCATGTAAAGTTTAGGATCACAAGAGCTATGAGGGGACGTCCTTCCCCTGCTCACCGCAGGCCGTTCCCTCAGGAGAGCCGTCTAAACATAGAAGCGCCGCTACTGACCATGTGCTTTTGTGTGCTGTATATTTAGGTGAGGTGTTAGTATGTCTGGCCAGGATCGCAGGCACTAGTGTGAGGGAGAAGACTGTGAAAGGTTTGTTCATTGCATTGGTATCTATATATATACACGCACACATAACAGCTCAAGTGTCTCCCGATGATTTGTTTATCATCACTTGCACGGCTGTTCATTTGCTGCCCGTATTCTTACTGTAGAAACATTTAAAGGGATAGTTCACTCCAAAAATAAAATTTCTGTCTGCTTGTTCCAAACCTGTTGACGGTAGCCATTGACTTTCAGTGGGAATTCAATGGCTATTGTTTACTTACAAACAGCTTACAAAATATATATTTTTTGTGCTTATCCCTTGGAAACAAACACAGGTTCGGAGCAACTTGAGGGTGAGTAAATGATGATGGAATTTAGAATTTTTTGACGCTTTAATAACATCATTATTTATCTGAACAGTGCTACTTTAAAACAGCATTCATTTAGGTTGATTTAAATAAAAGCAGCTTCCTTACAAGGTTATAAAAGGGCATTTCTTAAAGCAACAGTTCATGCATGCATTGAGAGTCTGTCCTCTTTTGCTCACATGCTTCTCAAATGTCATTCACATGTGGAAATGATATTAGAGATCGGCTGTAGAATAGTAATATTAGCTTTCAGTTTTCAAATGTAATGCATAGATTTGTATTGACTACTCATCTAATACTTGTTTGTAAATTTTGAATAAATGCTGTAATTTTTTTCTACTTTCTATAAAAAAAAGAAAAAGAAATAGCTCTTTTTGCCGCAAAAATATTAATCAGCACATCTGTTTTCAACATATTAATACTAATAATAATACATGATTCTCTAGCAGCAAATTTGCATTTTTTTTCTATGTACTTATAGTGGAGTAACATCTCTTTTTATGTTCCACAAACTTCTACACAGTCAGATTGACGTGTGGGAAAATAAACGTTTGCAGAACTATTCCTTTAACTAGGTATAAAGCGTCTGGTGTCTCGGCTCAGTCTGTGTGCGGTTTCGGTGGGCTGTTAATGAAGTGAAAGTGAGTTTGAAGTCAGTTTGTTATTCCTCTCATTACTGCCCATCCGTTGACCCATCCGCCTTGTGATGTGTCTGTAATTTATCAAGGCCTCTGAAGGCTGTAATGATTCAGGCTTTTTAATATCCCTGCACTGCAGTCCTCCAAATTTAGAGGTAGAAAGTGAGTGAGTGTGTGTGTGTGTGTGTACTCAGCATGTTTTTTCGCTCGGCTCACAAAGGCGCCCCTAAATTTATCCTGACAGTCTCTGGGGAAATGCCTGGAGAACAGTGCTTATAACCACAGAGGGGCTTGCAGAGCACAAAACTAGAACAAGAAGAGCCGACACGTTTCTCTAGAACAAAACCTGTCGTGGGACGTTAAACTTCCAGCAGATCTGCTCCATGATTTTGACAGGTCAAAAGTACACAACACTTCCCAAAGAGCACAAGCAGACTACCAGAACGCAGACTGAATATAAAAAGCCAGGTTGATTCTCACATTTAAGTGTTGCTTGCTTGTGTAAAACTCACTGCTGTTGTTGCTAGGGTGTAATACTGTTGCCAGGGAGTTGTTATGCTGTCGTTAAAGATTTCTGAATAGTTTTAAGTGCATTTTGGATGCCAGGTAGTTGTTTTGTTGTTACTAAGGTTTTCTGGATGAGTTCAGGTGCATTTTGGTTGGCAGGTAGTAGGGCTGGGCGATATATATCGTACGATATATTATGCGCATCTCATCAGTAAAGCCAGTTCTTTGATTAGCGCTACGTCTCCGTCACCTGTATTTAGAAGGAACGCCAGCTTATACACAGATCGCTGTGAATCACCCGCGAAACTTAACGCGCAGCTTCTCAGTGATCTACGGCTCTGTGTATAAGCTAGCGTTTCTTCTAAATACAGGTGACGTAGATTACGGCGCTAATCAAAGAACCGGCTTTACTGATGAGATGCGCATAATATATCGTGCGGTAGATACCGCCCAGCCCTACCAGGTAGTTGTTATGCTGTTGCTAAGGTCTATATGGTTTCAAAAAAAAAATTTAATCTGAAATATCTTAATTTGTGTTCTGAAGATAAACAAAGGTCTTATGGGTTTGGAACGACACGAGGATAAGTAATTAATTACTGAATTTTAGGTCAACTAACCCTTTAACTTGGTGGATTTAAACTTAAAAAAAGATGTGTAATGACCCAGGGTTGAAATAAAATACCTTCTGATTTTTATTTCATGCAATATCTAGTAAAGAGGAAGAGATAGTAGAGGTTTTACAGTGATCTATCATTATGCATTAAAGAGCACAAAAACAGTATTTATTGATTGATTAAAAAAAGGGACAACATTTGATCACAAAGACAAATACGTATCTGTAGAATGAACTGTGGCGTATGGGTTAATCCACAAAGTTTAACCTCTAGGCTAATGGGTTTGTTGAAATACTTAACCGTATCTATGAACAAAATAATAATGGTGTTTGTCTTTGAAGTCAGTAGAGTGACACGCGTCAGAACATGCGTTTGATTCTAAAACCAGTCGTCCTCAACAAACCTCTTGCATTCTGCCCTGGAGGAGAATGAAAATGTAAAAGGTCTTGACCTCTCAAGAAAGCATCTGAGTAACAGCGGCCCTCTTGGGGCACTTTTGTCCCACACAAGGGAAGTGTTTTCGAGCTGTTCTGAGTACAAGAGATTCCATCAGCAAGGTTAAGCAGTACTTGTAGAGGAACAAATCAGTTGTTGTGTTGAATCAGTCCTGCCGTTAGCAGCACGACATCAGTGACCTCTAACCCTACTGTATTGTAAAACAGTGTGGATTCTTGTTTTTTGTTGACAGAATGAGGCTATTTCTAAAATAAATAAACTATTTATTAGTTTATTAGGAGAAATTGATACACCCAATGCAACCAAATAAGTCCCACATTCCTGCTTGTGTGTGATTTGAGGAAAAGGTCTGTAAGATTGTATGCTTCACCAAGGCTGTATTACATGATCAAACATGTAGTATTACAAAGTAAAATAACTGTTTTCTATTCTATAAATATATTTTGTAAAATAATTTTCAGCTGCCTATCTCCAGTGCTTAGTATCACATGATCTTTCAGTCATTTTAATTATCATATGAAAACGTGTGCTGCTGCATAATATTTTTACGAACACCCTTTCTCTGTTGAATAGCAAGTAACAGCATTGGTTTGAAATAGAGATCTCCTGTAATAACATTTTCACTGATCAATTGAATGCATCCTTGCTTAAAACATTTTTTTAATAATAATGATAAATCAAATAAATAAATGAAAACCAACATTTTTGTAGACATCAGTGTTTTCTTCTGTCAAGCTCTGCTGACAGGAGCTGCACTAGTATGACTCCAGCAGCCTGGGGGCAAGAACAAAAATGGCCACCAGTGAACCGGTAAGGCATACCTATTTTGCTTTAATAATATAATGTACTTTCAAGTGAGACGGGTCCTCAAAAAGAGTAAAACAGGCCAGGACTTTATATATTTAGAATTGATTAGATTGTAAAAATGGCTCTTTTATGTTTGAAGGCCAGGGGTTGAGAACTGGGACTTGTGTCCGTCTCAGAGTAATACTGAAAAAGGTATTTGTGATGAATCTTTTTTTACTGCGACACAAACTCTGTGACGTATAAGTTAAGATAAAGTATGGTTGAATTTTTTAATCTCAGGTTGAAAAGTAAGGGATAACGGACTATATATATGGTTACTTCCTGGTAAGCCAGATCAGTCATTTCCAGTCAGCTGTCAACCCATAATCAATTCAGAATTTAAAGAAATGTTTTGCTTGGCTAAGAGGACCATTCTGTATGTTACCATGAAACCGGGCCTAAGTGATTTAGAGTAAATTCAGAGTAACAAAACTGCACCAGCAAGTCTATACTGGCTGAATGTATTTAGCAGGCTCTGCAGTTAAAACCTTAATACATTTTTACAAAATCAAAATATTTAATGCATTATTATTTAATGGATTGGATGCATCTTCATCTGTTGCACCTGGTGGTGTTTGTGAACTTTGTGGTGTTCTTGTAGATAGCGTGACTGTGTATGGGTGACTGGTTTATTTCTGGAGAGAGCATAGGGGGCAGAGACGGATGCATCTGCTGCTGAGATTGATGATGGTGGATGGCTGCTGGAGTGGTGCTTTAAGATAAATATTAATGGGTAACATTTTTTTCCCCGATAATCTACTTTAGACATTCTACTAACAGTAAGAAACTTTGTAACTTAAGACTATGCAAGTATTTCAACTTATTCAACTAACCCTAAACCTACCTTAACTGTCTACTCTAAAAGTTATTAGACATGTAGTTACACAATTAATGAGAAATAGCTGATACTACAAAGTTCCTTTTAGTACAATGTCTGAAGTGGACGATAAATATAAATTGTAACCGAATGGACTTATTTAATGGGTTTGTGGGTGTCTGGGCTTATTTATTTTTTAAATGACATGAGATTATGTGACTTACTTCACTTGATATACTTTATACTTCAGTACAACAAAAGTACTAAAATGTAAACTCAATAGCAAGAGATAAAAAGCAAGGCAGTTGAAATATCTAATGAGTGATTCTCTGCTGGTTATAATGGTCATTTAATGTCATTTCCATCTAAAAAAGTATTTATTTTCCACCTGGAGACACATTTAGGCATGACTTACGAACAGCCTCCCTTTTCAGAAGACCAGATCAATTATGTTCTGTTCGTTCTCCAGTTTGTTTTTGCCATCATCACCATTTTTTTTTCTGACGAAGTAACCGGGTCAACTCTTTTGCATGGTGTAATTTGTTTTATTTGCTGAGGTTCGACTGAGGTGTTAATTTTTTGAGGTGTTAGTATTTCCAGAAAAGTTGGTTAGGTAACACGTTATTTTAAGGAGTCATAAAACTGAGTTATTGCATAACTAGGTAGTTAGTAGTACCCATTGTACTTACTTAAAACAATGCATACCATGCATCTAAGTTATGGAACTGCTTATACTTACAGTTTGAACTAAATCTGTTACACAGCTATTTACACTTAAGTACAATCTTGATACACTTTATTATCGATTAGAAATCAAAAGTAAAACTTTTTTCTGTCATGTGTAATATTCTGTCATTTGAATGTAATTAGAAAGGTGTTAAATGTATTTAAGTTGTGTACTAAATCGAACTAAGGTGCGTATGGATAAGGTGTACAGTATACATACACATGATGTACACTTAAGTACAATCCTGATACACTTTATTTTAAGTAGCTGATGTCGATGCACTTACATTTCTGATTACATTGTATAAAGTCTGCAACACATATATGACAATCTTCGGTTAAATAAGTAGCAGTGCCTATTACATCTACATAATTAAAAACTGTAGGTACAGGCTGTTCCAGAACCTTAAAACCATAAAATAAAATGCTACCGTATCTTTGCATTTTTTCCAACATTAAATAATTAATATTTGCAATATTGAAAATAGTCATTTTAAACTATATTACTGATAAAATTGTCAAAGTAGAGCTGTCTCTAGTACCGTATGTGGGTGCAGTTTAAGGGAGAGATTGCAGGAAAACAATCTGCTTTCTAAATATAATAAAACACATTTTTTTGTGGCAAATGACATTTTTAATCACTTTTATCCTATTGCTTACTGTATTGAATTGCCTGGTCAGTGTCGTTGGTTCTTTTGCTGTTTTAGGCTGACCTCTGAATGAACAGAAATCATTTGGTCAAGTGATATGAACATGGGAAAGTGGTCAAGACCTGCACTGGAACTACAGGTAATTTCCTTAAAATAATTGCACACCTTAGAACACTTGTCAGCCAATCAGATTCAAGCATGCACCATATCCCCATTGTATAATCTTTTATAATGCGCAGATGCAAAAGATATACAGAGACATGAAAGCAAGAAAGTAAATATTTTTGGAAATGAGGGACATGTGCGTCAGGAAACTCTGTTTAATTTATCACTGTAACTCAGCACCTGTGCTCTCTGTATCCTGTTTCATGGATCAGTGTGTTGGCTTTCACTGCACCTCTCTCTTTCTCTTTCCTATTCCCATTTGTCTCCTCCTCCTCGTTCCATCAGCACCATCCTGCTCTCTCTCTCTCTCTCTCACTCTGATGTGCGTCACAGGCTGGGTAAACAAGTTTGCTGTGGAGCCTTCTGCTCACCTGCTTTGAATTTTACATAGTGAGTGGGCTAGAAGCTGAGAGAGTCCGTGTGTGAGTGTGTGTGTGTGTGTTAGATGAGCTCCTCTGATCTCAGAGGCATGAAAACACATGCTTCATTAACCATGTGTCAGCGACGGTCCTTCAGAGATCACTGACCACTGCAGCTCGACACGATTAGCATCTGTTTGCACATGATTCATTTCATATGGCAGATCACAAGTTTATTTGTGTCTCACAAGAGTCCTGGAAATTGTATCAGACCCCATTAAAAGAATAAATTAGCTGGAAAATGTGGCCGTGTCTTGCTCACCCTTCTGTCACTTCAAAACTGCATTAGATTAATGTGGAAAAAATAATTTCTGAAATAAATGTTTATTTTGAGAGCTTTCAAAATATGCAATATTTAAAACCGAAGGGAAGATTTTTAGTAATACTTGCATTTTTTGTGTGTTTCTCCACATAAAGCTTGAAATGTTCTTTATTTATTTATATATTTAATTAATTAAATGCTGTTTTGTTTTGATGCTGAAAATCACAGGAATGGATTATATTTTAAAATGTATCGACAACTATTTCACTTGAATTAATATTTTACAATATTGCTGTTTTTATTGCCAATTTGAAACTATAATTTTTAATGGTATTTTAATATTGTATATTTTAATTGATCACAATTTTAATATAAAATATGTTAAGAATGCAAAACATTTTAAAATGTTTAAGAGGAAAACAGATAAAGAAATTCTGACGGACTATATAAGTTTATTTTTAATTATCATAAGCCATAAGTGAGCCTACCTTTAACCCCAAACTTGAGATCTGACTAGTTTGCATCTGCATGTTGGGAATAGGCACGGCGCAGGTTCTTACTTTCCACCTGAGTTAATGTGAGCTTTCTCTCGCTACGTCAGCATGGTTCTGGCTTTCACTGTTGGTGTTTTCAGCACCTTGGACAGCGGCCAAAGAGAAGCACGTCTCTGAGTAAGTGCAAGAGATTCTCCGGTTGCTGTGCTGTGATTGGTCTGATTTTGAGAGGCACTATGACTCATAGCGGTGCCAGAAGGCAGCGACAGAGTGATTAGCTCAACCATGACTGAACTGGGCCTCTCGACAGTCACCAACCAGCACCTGCGTCTGTTAGTCCACACCGCCACTGTCCCAACACAATAAAACCAAACACCACTGACCTTCGGTTAAACGAATGTTCTGGGTTCAAAACAGAGTTAAAGAGAGAGTTTGTAAAATGACAAATTGGCATAATTGCATACTGCAAGTATCACAGTATCATACTTTTTTCTCACCAAGGCTGCATTTATTTGATCAAACCAGTAATACTGTGAAATATATTACAATTACAACAGTTTTCTAATTTAAAATTTATAAAATGTAGTTTATTCCTGTGATGCAAAGCCGAATTTCCAGCATCGCCAGTCTTCAGTGTCAGATGTTGATTTGATGCTTAAGAAACAATTCAGATTCATATTTAAACGACATAATTTATTTGAAGAAAAAAAATTATACATTTATATTATAAATCATGCATTAGTTTTTCATACATTAATTAATCATACATACATCATCAAATTATTATATAGTAAATATATTTGGTTAGACGTTATAACTGTCTTTACTGACACTTTTAATCAATTTACTGTATCATTGCTGAGTAGAAGTAAATAAAAATCTTTGTAACCCCAAACTTTTAAATGGTTTGTATAAAAATGTCTTCCATAAAACATAAAATGACACATTAAGAAAAATGTTCAAGCTGCTCTTTTCCAAATAAGAAAAACCCATGTTAATTAACATTAAAGGTGAGATGTTGAAGGATTTTAGCTCGATTTCATTTGTATCTCAAACCATGTGCATACCCCCTCGATCGTCTTTCTGTCTGCCCTCTGAATACATTGGGAAAAAAATACCAATACCAAAACACAGAATAGGGGCAGAGGATGTGCACCCAAACAATAACAAATTTCGGCCAACCAATCGGCAAGAAGAGGTGGGGGTTAATGCACGTGCACATAATAGACAGAGTGAATCTGAGATTGGGTTAACTGAATACTGTACATTATTTCTGGAAAATGGATGAGGCACGACTGAAGAAAAGACTTTTGATCACAGGTAGGATAAATTCCAGAATAAGCATTTCTTTGGCATTCGCTTCTAGAATAGTTTTCAATATATCAGCTGTAACTAATAAAATAATATTGTAAAAATATTATATAAAGAGTTGTCATATAAATTTACTCACCAACCAGCATCTCGTAGAGCACCTTTAAGCTTCAAAATGCAATATAAAAATATCACAAAATTAGTACAAAAGTGTTACCAAGAGTGAAAATGTAAATGAACTGTAAAAACTAATCACAGGACAGCTGAGAAAAGTCATGCTGGAACACCACACTCTCATGAATTCACGAGATTATGATTATTAATTACATTTTAAATATGGATATTTTCTTAAACAAAAGCTTTGACTCGCTTCAGAAGATCGTTGTTCTCCCCTGGAGCCATGTGGAGCACTTTTAATGATGGATGGATGCACATTTGGGCTTTAAAATCTTAACCACCATTTACTGCCATTATAAAGCAGAAGAGCCAGGACATTTTTAATATAAGTAAGAATAAAGTCATATACACCTAGGATGGCTTGAGGGTGAGTAAATCATGGGGTCATTTAAATTTTTGGGTGAACTATCCCTTTAAATGTACATATCAGTCCATAAAACTGTACCTTTTGAAAGGAGACCGGCCCGGTGACAGCTTTGCATCTTTTATTCTGAGAGTGTTTTTAAAAAAGTGGGTCTGATTGGGACAACATTAAAAATAGTTTGTCCTGAATTCCTCGCAACAATCCTTCCCCTGCTAATTTACACAAAAAGCCCTCGAATGATTAATTTCCTAATTACACCCATTATTCTTCTCCGCTATCCTCTGATTAGTTCTTATTAACAGTTCATTTACATTTTCCCTGTTTGGTAATTTGTCGCAATGACCGAAATAGAAAATGCAATTGTGCTTTTGAAGCGTAGCTGTGATGACTCATACTCCAGGCGTACAGAAAACGCTTCGTGTTTTACTTCTGCGCGTTTGATTTGACTGCTAACAGATGCTCGCGCTTTACCAGCGCTCAAAAGAGGCAAAAAGTGTGACAAAATTCAAACAAAAGCAGTTTTTGACACTGCGGTGTGATTGCAAGACATCCGATTATTCTGCCATCGTCCTTCCTTTGTCCTAGCGTCAGATCTGAAGTGGGCTTAAATGCCGGTTGGCTTTTCATAATCAGCAAAAACACAATGAAATCCCGGCATTTGTCACGTGGAGGAGAATCAGACCCCATGGGATGCAGAGGGAAGCTAGCTTTGAATCGCAGCACAGTGGTATCTGAGTGGGTGTATATAGCTGCGGCTCATATTCCAGAAGCTTTAGATTTGTCAGCAGACAGGCCTGACTCTTCCTTGAGGTCGCTCTGAATTAAATATGAGCAGTCTTGTGGAAAAGTTTCTGCTGGACAAGCAGTTGTCAGGAGGTGTCTGGCTGCTAGCTTTAAATCTACTTTTACCTGCTTGACTTTAATTGATTCTGTTTGTGACAGCTGTAGAAAAGTGAAAAAAAGTAACACAGAGTGCCAATTAAATATACTAATTGATACATTTTTAAGCCATTTTCATTTTGTTTCTGTTTTGAATTAGTACATTGCTATTCTGTGCATAAAGAAAATGTGCACATGTATTACACAGCATGCTGCAGAAACAGTAGTATGGTAGTATGCTAATATAAATCTCAAATTCCTATACTTTCATAGTATGTACTGATTTCTTGTTCATTATCTAACCATGTGCTGGATGTATGTTTAATCTGATATATTGCTTTTTTTGCATGAAGCAAGGAAGTTTGCATGTTCAGACACATAGGCTATATTCAGAATATTAGAATATCAGCATAGCTGTACTGTGCTGAAAATACTATGTCCTACTATTTTAGTATGTAAAACAATACACATCATGTAAAGATAAACATTTGAAATTGTTGTGTGCTACATTGTTGGGAACAATTAAACAACACAATGTAACACTTCTGTGAAATCAAACTGTCCACTTAGGAAGCAACACTGATTGACGATCACTTTCACATGCTTTTGTGCAAATGGAAGAGACAACAGGTGGAAATTATAGGCAATTAGCAAGACACCCTTAATAAAGGAGAGGTTTTGCAGGTGGTGATCACAGACCACTTCTCAGTTACTATGCTTTCTGGCTGATGTTTTGGTCATTATTTTCACTCTAGTGGTAGCATGAGATGGAGTCTACAACCCACACAAGTGGCTCAGGTACTGCAGCTCAAATAACTTCCAGCAGGCCAATATGTGCCTGCTCAAATGGAGAAACAGAAACAGACTCCATGAAGGTGGTATGAGGGCCCGACGCCCACAGGTGCAGGACGTTTGGCATTTGCCAGAGAACACCAAGATTGGCAAATTCGTCACTGTGCTCTTCACAGATGAAAGCAGGTTCACACTAAGCACACGTGACAGAGTCTGGAGACGCCGTGAAGAACGTTCTGCTGCATGCAACATCCTCCAGCATGACCGGTTTGACAGTGGGTCAGTAATAGTGTGGAGTGGCATTTTGTTTGGAGGGCTGCATAGCTCGCCAGAGGTAGCCTGACTGCCATTAGGTACCAAGATGAGATCCTCAAACCCCTTGTGAGACCATATGCTGGTAAGATTGGTTTGATAGGGTTCCTCCTAATGCAAGACAATGCTAGACCTCATGTGGATGGAGTGTGTCAGGCATTGATGCTATGGACTGGCCCACCCGTTTCCCAGACCTGAATCCAATTGAACACATCTGGGACATCATGTCTCGCTCCATCCTTTAACACCACTTTGTACCACAGACTGTCCAGGAGATGGAGGATGCTTTAGTCCAGGTCTGGGAGGAGATCCCTCAGGAGACCATCCTCCACCTCATCAGGAGCACACCCAGGTGTTGTAGGGAGGTCATACAGACACATGGAGGCCACACACACTACTGAGCCTCATTTTGACTTGTTTTAACAACACTACATCAAAGTGTTTTTCCACTTCAATTTTGAGTGTGACTTGATTCGTCCAAATTACGAATTATGATTCTACTTTAAATTTCACATCTACAACTTTTTTCCTCAGAATTCTGTTTGTTTGTTTTTCGTTTTTATTTTGTTTCCACAATAAATAAAAAAAATAAAGGTAATTGAATCTTGATCTTGCAGTTGCAAGCGTCTCATAATTCTCAATGCTCGCAATTAATAGTTTAAAATTCAAATAACAACTGTATAATTGCGAGGGAAAAATATTCAAAATGTAGAATGACTTTAACATTTAACATTAATTGTGCATTGTTTTGGGGAAAAAGTCAACAATTGACAATTATCATTCTGTTTTTTTTTTTTTAATCTCTTGACTCCAAAAAGCTTCCAAAACAACTACAGCTATAATGGTAACTATTATTAAAGTTTTAATAAATAGTCTAACTATAGGACAATCAGGCAGCACAAACAACAGAGGAACAATTTCACTCAAATCACTTCTAGAAGGATTTTCTCCAGCTGATGAACTATTAAAACATTGACAGCCAATCAGAATCCACCTCGAGCATTTCAAGCGGCAGATGACGTAACTACACTCATAACAAAGAAAACAGTACCTTACTTAGGTGTGCTCTTTAACATAGTTATTGTTCTTGGAGTGATTGTTCCTTTAGGCTTGATTGACGTATTTCACTACTATGTGCTGTATATATGTAATCCAAAGGTGAGAGTGAGTGCTTCCTCTCAAAGAGCAGCAGAGAAGAGTAAACTTTATTATTGGCTGTTTTGTTGAAGAGGTAATGAACTCATTGGGGAATCTACTGCTACTCAACTCTGCATGGCAAGACTCTCTCCTTCCTTTCCTGCCTTTGTCTGTCCTGAGAGCTGATATCGACTCTCGGGTTCCCTGCGGTGTGCGGCGCTCCTCAGGGTTCAGCCGTTCTGGATCTCCTCATGTTCTCCTGCCTGTGCTCTTGCTCTCTGCTAATGAACTCCCATGACATAGAAATATACAACACAATAACAGCTGAGAGAGGAGGAACAGTGTCTCCATCCTAAACTGAGAGCTGTGAGACGCGGGCTGGTCGGTTTAGTTTGGTACCACAGCTCAGCTTCTTCAGGAATTGTGAAAACACAGCTAGCTGATCCTTCACTGGTATTCTTTGTCCTCCGTGAACAATAGTAAATACTCGCAGCCAATTAGCAAGCTTTCTAATCTAGCCGGGTTGCAGAGGTTAACTGGCTAACAGGATGAGCTCTGCTGGATTTGTGGACGCGTGTGGGCGGAGCCTAAGGATTTTAAGCTATATAAATAGTAGTTCTAATCAAGGGAAAGCTAAGCACTAAGAACAGGTGAATAAGAGCCACATGAAAAGGAGATTGTCCATTGTGACCCACAGACATGGTGAGGTATTAGGGTCAGCTTTCCTCTGTGACACAAGCTAAATATGGTAATGTGATGCTAGGCGGGGCTAATGTGGTCTGTGCACACTATTAGTGAATAACGAGTTTAGCTTAAGGTTTAGTATTCATTTGTGCTATTTTTGGGGCCTGAGGGATTTGTCTAGGATAACATATATGACCTTGCTGGTGTACAACCGGAAGCTACAGGGAATGTTTTGAAATGTACAATTGTGTGCATTGAGATCCTATAGAAGACAAACAAAAATAAAAATGGAATCAGGCTGTTAAAAATGTAGAGGAGCATGGTTTTTCATCAGAAGAGCATTGCATCACTTGCTCACCAGTGAAGTGAATGGGTGCCGTCAGAATAAACAGAATGACAAAAACACTCCAGTCCATCAATTAATGATGTTTTAACTTAACCCACTAATAATATAATGCTACATTTCTCCAGATCTGTTCTGAAAAAGGAATAAACTCTACATCTTGGATGGCCTATAGGTTAGTAAATCATAAAGTATAAATATAGTAAGAAGTCACCAAACCTATGATATAACACAAATGGTATGAGAATGATATAGTTACCAAAATAATGTTCAAAAAATGACACAATTTTACATTTGAGCTTCTCCATCTTTGTCTAGATTGCAGATTTGCATAGTATTTCACCAAGTATGAAGGCAGATTTTCAAGTTCATAAGAAAAGAAATTAAATGTCTCTGCATCGTAGTGTATTCTGCGTTCAACCTGTGTAATATAGTGCTTGCACAGAGTACCTTTTAACCAGTGTTTACAGTGAAAATAGGGAAGTCGTCTGAACAAACTCATCCAATTATCTAAATAAGCTGACTGAACTACAGGAGATGGTTTGAATCTAAATAGTCTGAAAGCTTAAAATAATGACTCGATTTCTATTGTGCAAAAATTCCTCAATCCACAATATTGCATTTTTTTAAATTGTCTATAACTTGACATATTTTGCACCAAAATCACAGCACTCTGTTATGACAGTGTTACACTTATTAAATGACCCATCAAATCTGAAGTGTGCACTAACGACCAAGTATCAACCAAATGACAGTCATTTAAAGAACATTAAACTCATTCTGAGAAAATCAAGTTCTGTTTTGAAATATATATATATATATGACAAGATTTCATAGCATTGATTCATATGAAGTCAAAAATGTAGAGAAACACCCTGTAGGAGATTTTCTGTTCAGCTTCTTGAGAAGCACTGCACTGCTGAAACATTTTGGAAGAGGAAAAACTATGTCCTCTAAAAGTGCTGCATCATTTTTTGGAGCGCTACACTCTGTGGTTTTAGTTTTCTGATTTTGCTGGCAACTCCAGCCACTGAGCCTCTGACTGCAATATCAACACAAATCCCACTGGGCAGCCGGTCGCTGCAGTGCGTGTGTGTGAATGCATTCTCAGGAGTTTGTCAGGTCTCTGGTCTCAACTAATTCTGTTTCCCCGTGTCTCATCAGTCTGTGGTGATAGCGCTGGTTACCATGCTGTTGCCTGGGTTTACCTTTTCCTGTGCATGCAAAACTGCTGATCAGTTTTCACCTTCGTTTATTTAGTCTGCTTTCACAACCTTCTTTGTAATTATATATATCAGGACACAAGATAAGTGTCTTGTTTACAGAACTCTCATGAAAAAGGATATTTAGTCACATTGGTGAAATTCTAATGTAATTTGTAAAACTTCTTTTTTGAATAATTTCAGTATTCCAGCACAATATTGAGAGGAAAAGAGCAAAAGCATGACCAAGGTTAAAGCTACAGGTTAGTCATTTCATTTTTTACTCCATGTATTGAAAAAAATCGTCTTTTGTTTATTAATGCAATGCATATAAATGTATTAAAAATTTGCTATTGAGCAGTAGTCACTTGCCGTAAAGGCACTCACCCTTAGGTCATACAAGATGCAGATGAGTATATGAAAAGATTTATGTAGCATTACATCACATGCTAACAAATCGACCCTCTGCAGTGAATGGGTGCCATCAGAATCAGAGAACATGTCTTGATTTGTTCCTTACAACCTTTTTGATACACACAATGTTTAAATGATAGACTTCAGTCATGTGGATCCTTTGTGGATTATCAGATTTGGACTCTGATTCTGACGGCACCCATTCACTGCAGAGGATCCAATGATGAGAAAATTATGTAATACATTTCTCAAAATCTTTCAAAAGAAGCCTGAGGGTGTGTAAACTATTCCTTTAACATCAAAACTAATATTTTCAGACAGGATTCCTGAACACGCTCCCTGCATTTCATTATTTAGGCAAACAGATAATCCCACCCCAAACATAGTTGGTTAAGCCAACAGTCAAGCTCAGACTTAAGATGCTGAAATAGAGCTTTTGTTTGGACACCAATGTCTTTACTGAGAAATTAACCTACAAAGGGCCTATATTTGTCTCTGCATATTAAGTTGGTGCAGGAGAAAGTATTTTAGCATGGAAAATTGTAGACTTCACCTTTAAACAAGGGCAGTAGGAGTGCTGTGCCCATTACGTGTCACTAGGGGGCTAAAAGTGGCTGTTTCTAAAGCAGTCAAGCAAGACCAAAGATAGATGGACACTCAAAGTAATTACCTTGTTCTTTCTGGCCAATTCCACCGAGTTGTGCTATTCACTGAAAGCCCTGATACCTGCTACAGGCTCTTTAAAAACAAGCCGATTAAGGTGCAAGTGAGCTAAGGTGACCAGATTTCTGAAATGGAGACCAGGAACATTTCCTACTTCAGTGGTCAAAATATAGCTGAAATCTCATTTGGTGTTATCAGAGTTAAAAAATAGGGACAATGCATTATCACGTGAACTGTTATTATAATTAATAAATATTATGACCCTAAACTCTGTGCAGCATGGTGAAAAGTAATAAATACTGACTATTGCTCATCAAAACAGTATCATAATATAGCAAAGCAATGAGTCATTGTCTTATACTGCATGTATTGCATATGGGGCAGCTTATTTTACTTTCAGTTTTTTTTAAATAATCATGTATCAAATATCATGTTCTCAAATATTTAAAGTCATGGAGCTGTTTGAATAGTCAGTTTGCTGAATGTCAGTTCAACAAACACCCCTGATATAATGATCACAAATAAAATGCATAAGCTTTCACCATATGCAGTGTGGTAAATAATATTTCTCAGGGTAAAATGATTATTTATATGGAAACGAGTACCCAATTTCAGTGTTTTTTGGGCTAGTTCCTCCATTGTAAACACTGTTAATTTGTTCTTTTCTCCTGGTGGGTGGCAGAAAAAGGCTAGTGCTTGCAAAAGCTAAAAATACTGCTCATCCCACATACAGCAGTTGCCCTCTGAACAGGTCTGTAGACATGTTCTGGGTATGTTGATTCGTCATTGAAATCTCCAAATCTAACAAGACTACTTCAATGGCAGCCATCTGTTAGCTGGGACATGACTGCAGTGCTCTAGCTTACATGTTTGATAGCATGTGTGTTGATTCACCTTGAGAGGCTTCTGGACTGCTGAGAAGGAGAGTTTAACATATGGCTTGTTAGCACTGATCTGTAAAGTAAGCACAAATAGACAAAATTCTTTATTATTATACCTAGTATTTATATCTGATGCTTATTTACCTTTGGCTTTTATCTATTTTTATTAAAAGGATAGATCCAGTTCTTGATTCTGTTTTATTTAGCGTGTTAGAAGCTGTTGTAAAATAGTCTACTAATAGTCTTTAATAGTACAAATATTCAGCTTTGTTTATGTCTGTGTGTTGCACAGTGTCTCTGCAACCATTAAGGTTCCAACCAGAGCCATCTATCTATCTATCTATCTATCTATCTATCTATCTATCTATCTATCTATCTATCTATCTATCTATCTATCTA
>JAUCNO010000794.1:3133758-3146016 GCA_032353835.1 Enteromius viviparus
CACCGTCTCGTTATCGTCATGAAAAAAAGTTGCGTCAACGAAATGATTTCGTCATCGTTGACGAAAACAACACTGGTGACCGGTTTGTGTTCAAGCTTGCAATGAGGAGGTTTGCTGTTTTATTAGATGTCTATGTTTTTGTGCTAGGAAAAAGGAATATTGTTTACATTTTTATAACAGCTTCTTCCAAGTCATACAGCGGCACATTATCTTTGCTTTATCTGATGCATCTGTTGCAATAGGATGTAATTTAGTTGGAATAAATAGGGATTTGTATGTACTTTTGTTCTGTTATTAGCATGGAAGTTTCTTTCTGTGCTGTACTGAACTATAGTTAGCTTTTTCTATCATGAAGACCCTGCCCCAGATTTGTTATTTTACATATTTCATTCTCTCGGCCCGGATATGATGGCGCGCTCTTGTCATCATAAAGTTGTTTGCAAGCAGGTTTCGTCTTTTTGCACATGTCGTGTCGTGAAAGATTACCTCCCTGCGTTAATAGTTCTTTAATGGCTCCATTAGATTGTGTTTTCTGAGCCCACGCTGGCACCCAGCTCCCTCTGGAGAAATGAATATGTGGCTGTGGGGAGAAGTGAGGGAGAATCATCCTTTACCACCCTCTCTCTCTCTCGCTCGCTCCCGTGCGTACGTGTGGAGGAGGAAGAAGAGGAGCCGTGGAGTTATCTTTAGACAAAGGAAGGAGTCCTAACCAAAAACAGCAAGAAAACATGAGATAAAGCAGTGATTGAGGCTGTGAGAACAAGACAACCCAGAGATTGTGAGAGAGGGAAGAAGGGAAGGGAGGAATGCAGGCGCAGAGGGAGAGACCGTTTAAAGCTCTTTAAAGCAGGCTGATATTTGTCATGTGACGTGATTAGATTAGGTTGGATTTTAGTGAAAGCAGAGGTCGTTTGTCACAGTTATTAACAACCACCAACATCCATTTCTCATCTCTGCACATCCGTGTTTGTGTGTGTGAGATGAAACACAATGAGTGCGTTTACGATGCACAATCTTACAGAGATTAATGACACTAAAGAATTGCAATATTCACTAGTAAAAATAGTGTTTAATGTGCAAAACAATTGTAGGTAAACCACTTGTAAATACTGGTAACTACCCAAAATATTGATTGTTTCAGTGACCCGACCGGCTGGATGCGGTACATGTTTTCAAAGTCTGTCAATGCAGTAAAAACAGAATTGTTAATATATTGTAAAAAATACAGTGAAGTAGCAGTTTTCAGTGCCACGTGATTCTTCAGAAGCCAGTTTGCAGCTACTCAAGAAACATATTAATGTTGAAAACGGTTCTTTTATAGAAAAAGCTCTAAAGCATTTATTTGAATTTAAACACTTTGAGAAATGCCATTACAAATGGCTCTGCTGTCAGTTTGTGTTCTCTTACTAAATAAGTGTTCATGTCTTAATCGTACTGAATGCCCAGAACTGGATTTTTCAGCAGTAGGTCACTTGGTTTTCTGCTAAATCAGTTTTTTCTCCGTTATCCTGATTTGGCTCTGGCGTTTTGGTTTATTGTTCACATTTCTGTTTACGTTGATGTCAAAGCCAAAAGGAAAAACGTGTTTTCGAAATGTAGTTGTAAACACTTTTCTTGCATTAGCTGGTAATAAGCTAGTCAGTGTTTTGCATAACACTTTATATTGGATGCATGTATAATGTTTCAAATATTCCCAGTAGGGCTTCCTTTTTGTAATATTGTGTAGTTCACTCTGTATTTTTAAGGTGAATACAGTGTCACAGAAAGAGAAGTGAAGACCTCAGAGAATCACATCTTTGGGGGGTTTTTTCCCTCCTCTTTCTGCTTATTTAGCGATTGAGACTCTTACCTAAAGCTCTTTTTGAACCGTCACATCAAAGCACTGGTTTTTATTCAGCCCTATCCTAAAGAAATGTGTGTCTGTATGCCTATTTCTTTTTTCTCTCTCTATCTCTCCCTCATATATATATATCCCTCCATATGTTCTCTGATTGTCCTACTTAATCCATCTCCTCCTCTTTCATTCATTGTTGTTTAGAAGTAAATTAGCTGCCAAAATGATTGAATCGCAAGGAGAACACTGATCTGAATGGTTTGACTGTCCATGATCTGCTGTTTTCTCTGGACTTTTACTGCCATCTTGTGGCAAATTTATGTGATCAGTTAGATATTACTTACTTATTTCTTCTTCTGGTATACATATAGAAATGTACTTGTATGTTTATGAGTGGTGTTAATCAGCGGAGTGGCTAAATCTCATGTTTGTTTGTTTTTTTTCTTCCTGTCCTCGCAGCTGTTCGGAACGACCGGAACAAGAGGAAAAAGGAAGAGAAGAAGCAGGAGTGTTCGGAGAGTTACGTCTTAAGTGCTGATACAGAGCAGATGATCGAGCGGGTCAGGAAGGCCCATCAGGAAACCTTCCCCTCCCTGTGCCAGCTGGGCAAATACACCACTGTAAGTCAGAGGCCCTTTATCCATTTTGGAATTGTGGGTGAATAAATCACAAACTGAGCAAACACTATCTATGTCCTTGAACAGAACAATAGTGCAGACCACAGGGTCGCTCTGGACGTTGACCTGTGGGACAAGTTCAGTGAACTCTCCACCAAATGCATTATTAAAACAGTGGAGTTCGCCAAGCAGCTGCCGGGCTTCACCACGCTCACGATTGCAGATCAGATCACCCTGTTAAAGGCCGCCTGTCTGGACATCCTGGTAAGAGCACCACACGCATACACATGTTCTTGTGTCTCGGTAGCGCATGAATAGATGCATTGCAGCAGTGTGTAGGTTGAGGACTTATGCGTGTATTTAATATTCGTCTACAGATTCTGCGAATATGTACACGCTACACACCGGATCAGGACACCATGACGTTTTCAGACGGTCTGACACTGAACCGCACGCAGATGCACAACGCCGGCTTTGGTCCACTGACAGATCTGGTTTTTGCTTTCGCCAACCAACTCCTGCCTCTGGAGATGGACGATGCAGAGACGGGGCTGCTCAGCGCCATCTGTCTACTGTGTGGAGGTACTGCAGCTTTTTCAACCAAGTTCAGTCAGATACATATTTTGCTTTCTAAATGTTGCGTTTATAAATGTTTCATTCAGTCAGTTATCACTTAAAACCTTTTTGTTTATTAATTGTAATTAATCTGCCACTTGTGCTTTTACTTTACATTTATTAGGGCTGTCAAAATGACTGAAGAGCTAAATTCAAATTTTGCAATCAATATTCAAATATGCATAGTTTAATGCAAAAGGATGAAGCATCAAGCATACAAAGTACTACTTGATAAAGATGAAAAAAGATGCAGGTTTTTTATTGCTCAATATATTGACTTTTAACTCTTTTTTTAAATTTATTTTGTATTTTTGTTTTTAAATGTTATATATATATTAATGATTTCTTTTTTTTTCTCTCTTTTTTCCTCAAAATGACCTTTAAAATTTTATTTTATACCAGGTTATTTATTCACAAACTATTTGAATCTGCTTTGAATAGTAATAAAAAAATAGTAATATCCTTAATCATTTATTTTCTGTTTATAAATTGCCAGCTGGAATAATAATTTAATAGTAATAAAATGTTTCCATTTAGACAGTGTGATGAATATAATTGAAACAATTTCTTCTGGAGTTTATGCTTGTGTGCTAGCTGATGTTATAACACTGTGTACTTGTGCTCAGATCGGCAGGATCTGGAGCAGTCGGATAAGGTGGATGTGCTTCAGGAGCCGCTGCTGGAGGCCCTAAAGATCTATGTGAGGAAGAGGAGGCCTCATAAACCACACATGTTCCCCAAGATGCTGATGAAGATCACAGACCTGAGGAGCATCAGCGCTAAAGGTGACATTTACAGTCATTCTGTAAACTTCAAGCTGGAATCAACCAGAATCCATTCTTACATTTTATTTTCTTTGTCCTTGTTAATCAGGAGCCGAGCGAGTAATAACGCTGAAAATGGAGATTCCTGGCTCCATGCCTCCACTCATTCAGGAGATGCTGGAGAATTCGGAGGGTCTGGAGGGTGGCGGTGGGGCGAGAGGAGGAGGAGGAGGAGGAGCGCCACCAGGAAGCTGCAGCCCCAGTTTGTCACCCAGCTCAGCACACAGCAGCCCCTCGGCTCACTCCCCCTGAGTCCCACCTCCAGACAGGGCTCCGTACGGAACAAAACTGGTTCCAAACCAGAAATAAGCCTCAGCCGACCAGCGCCAGAAACCAGAATTCCGGTAGACTTTGATCTGGGGCTGACCGGACCCGAACAGTTATTCTGGCCGGCTTTCATTAGCTGAAGACCAATAGAGTCTCACACAAGAACGAGCCTGCTCAAAACTCACGCCGTCATTAAAACCACCAGTGATTCAGTGACTACCAGAGCCCTGCAGCTTTTCACGTGGCAGTGGTCTACGAAGACGGCAGGAGTGTGTGTGCAGAAGCGGCTCCTTACTGTGTCTTCCCAGCTCTGCTCCCATCACACAAACTGTGAAGGCCCAGATAAGCTCTCCTCCTCGTCTGAGGGACGCTTTCTCTTGAGCCTGTGACTTCATTTTATAAACTTCAATCCCTTAAAAGCAAGCTAAAGGACATTAGGACGTCAAATGTCCTCAAGTCAGGGACATTTTGAACTTTCCAGCTGTTTTGGTTCTGTTTCTTTGTTTTCTTACAAAAAAGATATATGAATATATGAAATCTATATTGACAGAAAATGAGATTTGAATTTTGTGTCTTAGGTGGAATGCAGAACAGTTCTTATCTTTCCTCTCTCACGTTTCTCTCAAGAGTTAAACACGGTTACAGTCGACCCACTGTTACGCTCACTCCCGAGACAGTCCTGTTCACGTCATGCACAAGGGCACGTCACACTAGCACTGAAAATCATGCCATGGTCTTAAAATGCAATTTTGTCCAGTGAGGAAATGACTTGGAGACGTAGTCAGAATGATCAGCTTGGCAGTTTGATGCAAGGAAATGAAGGATGTCGTGTAAACAAGCAGCTTGTGATTGTGATTATGATGATGTGTATGAGATCTCAAGAGCGGGAAATGCCTTTGTGTAGCTTTTTAATATTGCTTCTTAATTTACTCTTCATTTTTGTAATTGTCCGAGACCCCCACACGCAGTATTAGCAGATTCTAAAATAAAAAAAGGAGATTTCCAAACATAATGACTCACGAAGAGTACAAGATGTATCTTTAACTCCCACAAGAAAAGCACGTCACTTCAGAAGTATGGAGAATGTTGTACCTGAGTATTTCAAACCGAATGTCATACCTTTCCTTTTTGCCTGCACCTCAGTTTGTGGTCGATTTGTTTCTAATCATCTCTGTCACGTGTGTACTGAGAAGCTTCCTCCTCTGTACTTTACAACATCACTGCCTCTGCTCTCCTGCAACAATCATTGAACAGTTGTCAACAACAACACTGCCTCTGTGTGACAATCACTTTAAGTAAAGCTCACAAACAACTCTGCCTCTGTAACACACACTGATCCACGCCAGACATCTGGGTTTGTGAGACCACTCCGCTTCGTTTTTTAGGTTTAGACGTATCAAACAAGTACTGGTTTCACAATTATGGTTGCCTAGAAACGCATTAAGGTTAATCAACTTTCTGATAATGTAGCATTTTTTTTTTTGTTTGAAATAAAATTGTCATTATTTAGTCATTTCATTCCAAACCGTATGAACTTTCAATTATGTGTGTTTCCTTGCAAAAGAAAGTCAGCCGTACAGGTTTGGAAAAACATGTTTGTTTTATAATTTTTGGGAGATTTGTCCCTTTAAGTGAAACATTAGCTCGCTAAAGTGAATACTTTCAGGAGCAGCAGCTCCGTACAATCCAGTTCTGGCGGATCATTGTCAGCATATCATTATTGTACCAGTTTACAACAGCTCTGCCTCTGCATCACGTCTGCTTGAACCCGTTGTAGCGAACCTTTGCATAGAAATGACTTTCTCTTTAACGTGTTCCTCTGAGGGTGAAGTGTGAGCCGTTTCACTGCAACTATGCACGCGACATGCACAGAGCTCGAGTCTGTTCTCTTCTATCTACCTGTTGTGAAAATCACAATCCTCTTCCAGTCGCTCAGTGCTGTCCGTTTCATTTGATTCTGCATTCAAAGGTTCACCGCTTTCGAGCCGTACTGCATCCCAGACCTCGACGGGCCTCTTCTTTCACTCACAGGATGACAAACAGAGATCTACACGACGTACAGCACAAACCCTGTACTGCTTTAACAGTTAAACAGTCAAACGCACAAAAATGTTTCTGTTGTGTCAGGTTCCTGGATGATAAGAGTAATGTTTAATAAAGACTTCTGTTTTGTGTGTTTCTGATCATGCTGGCTTTTTGTGGTCTTTTTCTTCTCCCCTACAAACATGTGGTTTTTATTTGAAATCTTCTCAGGGTCTGACCACATCAGCACAGTTCGTGTTTAGAGGTCTCGCTCATACCATACTCGCTCATACTCGCTCATGTTCGGCCCCTGAACGATAAATTTTTCGATACCAATTTTATGAAATAAGTTTTAACAAAAAATTTTTTTTTTTTTTTTACATTTTTCATTTTTTCATTTTCTTGGATGATGGTGCTCAAGAAAGTGTAGACTCCGATCAGGATTATGTTAGTGTAGGTCCAAATGATGTGCACTGGACAATAACTATGAAGATTTATGAGAGCTGTTTGATTATTAATGTATATTTAAGGGGTTTATTGTAGGTGTGTGTTTCTTGCCTTCTATTACGGCGGTTTAGCAGTTTATGATCAAAAATGCTGAAATACCGCGGCTAACAGCTCAAGATGTTTCATCTTTGCTTCTACATGACACTTCCTCAAATCTATTTCTCACAGCTTGATCTGTGAAAAACTTCACATCGAATGTTAAACTTGAACCACTTTAGTTGCAGAAATCTTACAGAAACCTGATATACAGTACTCAAATGTAGTCACATTTTACACATAAAAAACAAAGATTTTGTGAAGAATTCAGTGAAGAATTGCATTTTACCACATAATAATAGCATATTTGCAGCATTTTGAAGACTTTATTCCCATCTCTTCTTCAGCAGCAGGCTGTTATTTCCTTGAAATTGAATTCATAAACATCTAGATCATCTGGTTCTGAGTTGGAGATGAATTGCAGGATAGGAATCCTGCAGGAGCATGGTTGGCTCCACCTGAATCAGACCAGAACTGAACTCCGATAAAAACAGTGAGGATCAAATCATTATTATCACACCTCAAAAATTTATGGTGTGCTCTGTTTAGGCCATTTCCGTGCATACCAACGCCTCATCAGCTCTTCTTATTAAGGAAGTACTTTACAGTACATGTGTTTGGAACTGAAGCATCATGATGCCAAGACCTTCTCTTCTCACTTTGATTACTGGTAAATTAAATTTTTAATTTCTTGCTATTTTTTATAACAGATGGAGAGTAAAAAAGAAAATATGATTGATAGCAGTCTTTCTATATCACTGCACATTACAATAACATCACAGTAATATTTCATCCTTAAAACAGTTCAGATGAAGATTATGAACTCAATAAACTGGTTGGTTGTGACATCTTTTTATCATTGTGCCATCGTTTCTTCCTAAAACTGAACTGAATCTATTTGCCAGACACTAAACTAATACGTGTTGATATATCTGAATGTTGATTTTGAATTTTGAAAAAGACATTTGTTAACAAGTTGACTGGTCTGCTTAACGAAAATGTAATGTTTTAGTTAACTGATTTAATTCTAACAATAATATTTTTCTGTAACTTCTTACACCTGAATGCAAATAAATAGTCATTATGTAAAATAACTTACTCAGAGCATTGCTAAGCTAAATTAATACTCATTAACACAAGATCATTTTGAGACAAAAAAACAAATATATATACTGTGTAAATTTACAATGTGTTTAAATGTCCCTGTTTTTGATCTCAGCAGCCATCGCTCTGACTTCTGTAACCGGTGAGTAACAGACTATTAGTCACTCATTTTTAATCACACAAATTTAATTCTAGCTATATCATGACATAACAAGTCACTGTTCTGCAAGTTTAGCCTGTTGATGTGAACCCAGTCTCATATAAAAACGTACCCTGACTACGGCCCAAAGTGTAAAACGTAGAGGGGTTACAATAACGGCCCTTAAATTATATGACTGTTACGTTTTTTGTCACGGTTTAGCTGTGATCCACACACGGATTTGGATTCAAATATTCGGTAATGATATTGCCATTATTGTATTGGGGTGTGGTTTTTCACTGTAAACGGTCACAACAGTTGTATTTATATGACTTTATTAATACATTTATGAGCACATAACCCAGCACCTGCCCCTAAACCTTACCATTCGTTACTAAAACACAAGATAAACCAGCAGATACACATACCCACATTATTTATTAAAAAGGATTAATATTCTAATTCTTCCGAGGTAAAAGGATTGATCACCATCTCTCCGTCCGCCGCGACTCATCTGTGCTGCTTTGCGCAAATTTAAAAAATGCCGCCCGCCAGGAGAATCCATACGTCAGCCTTGGTTGTAAAGTTCTATTGGCTCTCGCGTGTCTCGTGACCGATCGCGTCATGCTGTTGTGAAATGTTATTGGCACTTGTGTGTCTGGTGATTGATTTGCGTCATTCTACTGGACGAGAGTGTCCTTTGAATAAGATGTGAACGCGTTATCAGAGCGGGATAATTCCAGCGATTAAAACCTTGTATTTTACTCTCTTCTTCGTATGGCTTTAGAAGAACTTGAAATGCAACACATCTTGTTGGTAGCGCGTTTTTTTTTACTGCTTATGGTAAGTTTTTGCAATAAATACCTGTGACTGTGCTTATATTGTCTGTGTGTGTGTGTTTTATATTGTTCAGAAGTGGGTAGGTTTAGGGTAAAGGTGGAGCTAGGTGCTACAATGAAAGTATAAATTTTATATCAAATGAATCCGGTTACCCATGAGTGGATCACGGCTGATGCTAAACCGTGACAAAAAGCCTAACAGTCATACAATTCAAGGGCCATTATTGTAACCCTCTCAACATTTTGCACTTTAGACCAACGTAGTCAGGGTAAGTTTTTATATGAGACTGGGTTGGTGCGTGTGTGTGTTTGAGAACTGTAATGTTTTTAGAACCTGATACTTTCTTCTTTTATCAATAAATATTAAAAAAGAACAACATTTATTTAAAACTGAAATTATTTCTAACAATGTTAACATCTTTGCTATAACTTTATATCCAATTAACACATCATTGCTGAATAAAATTATTTCTTTCTAAAAAAAAAGAAAAATTACTGACCCCAAACGACTTAATAATATTGTGTATATTGTGTAAAATGTCTACTTTCAATAAACACTGTTCTTTTTAGGCTGGAAGTGAAAAGTCGGTGTGCAGAAGCAGAATTATTTAGGAGCTTTCATTTTACTGACAAAAGGAGCCAAAAAAGTAGATTAACCTCAAACTGAAAAGTCAAAACAATATCAGCTGACCAAGAGAAGAATGCAGTACTAATGCAAAACTTGAATTTGCAAAGTTAAGTAGGCTTGACCGAAACAGCAAAATCCACATTGGGTCAGCACATTTAAATCCTGAATTGATCTATTGAATGTACTGGTGTTAAGCTGTGATGTAATATGGTACCACTCAATTCATTAACAAAACACATTTAAAAAATCTAAATCAGGACATAATTTATTGAAGTTGAATTCTTTGAATGTCATTGCTGTTCAATGAAACTAAAAACAAGGGTCAACAACAGCTGGACTGGAAAGAAATGGGGAATGCTGCAAAAGACTGATTTCTTAAATTAGAATTGCACTTTCACAGAGAAATGACGGTAACGTGCTGAAAAAAGGCCATTTCACTTATTTTCCAGGCTTGTACTTCCTCATGTGGGAAGCGATGGATGATGAGATCTCGGCGGATTTCTTGTTCTGTCCAAAATACTCAAGAAACTGGCCATCAGGTCCCACCAGATACATTATGATGGTGTGATCAACCTGCAGTTACAGAAACAAACAATACATGCATTCTGAGCACAGGCTTGTGAGATTTAATTATTCCATGAGGAACTATATGAGGAAATCTTAATTAAACAAAAATCCCACCCTCAAGAGTATATTTTACTGCTGAACAGAATATATTTTGAAGAATGTTGGTAGACAGGAGACAATGGCTAACAATGACATGTATTCTTTAGGTAAACTATCTCTTTAATATAAGGCCGAAAACATGTGTTTATATATGAAAACTATATTATTGTACATTATGCACTAAATGCTCACAATGTAGTCGTTGTCTTCATCTTTTGGACCCTGGCTGTAGTACACTCTGTAGGCTCTGGAGACTTGCTCAATCTGGGCAGCTGTGCCTGTCAGACCAATCAGCTTGGGGGAAAACTCTTCATGTGACAGATAAAATATGAATGACAAGGAATCATATTAAAGCATTCCATGAGTTTAGAGTGATAAAAAAAGAACCCTGCTCACCTTTGACATAGGCTGCCAGTGCTTCTGGTGTGTCTCTGTCAGGATCAATGGTGATGAGAATCGGTGTTATGTCTGGAAGTGTTTTAATCCTATCTGTGACAGAAAAATAACAGGCTTTGCTTGAAAATGGTTCTATATATATATATATATATATATATATATATATAGGAAATCAAACCTTGATTTTCTCAAATTTTATTTAAAAATGCAAGGCTTTTTTAATGAAAAAAAAGCAAACAATAAAAATAAAAATTATTTTTGTGGAATTTAAGAACTTTAAGACTATTTAAGAACATCCAGTTCTTGGAATCGCAAAAAGAATTGTGGCTTACTCTCTTAATATAACTATCAAATAACTTTATCATAATTACAGAGGAGCATACTGTGGAAATATTAGAATTTATACGAGTAGCCTTTGAATACAGTGTTCTTGTTAGACAATGGGGGGGCTTTCAAGTCAGCTGTTTTTTATTTATAAAGCACATTTCCATAGTCCAAGGACATTTTAGTATGACTTCACCACTATATTTAAATATAATAGTAATAATAGCATGCAAATATTTTATGACTACTCTATAAATTCAATTCAGAATACAGACATTTTCGTAAGCTATTCAAAAATGTAAACCATGAGAAGTGAATCAATGCTGAGAACTAATCTAAACTGGGGCTTTAAATGAAATGCTACATTACCGATCTCATCAACAGCCTCAATCATTTTCTCCAGTTCATCTGGACAGATGTCTGGACAGTGTGTGAAACCGAAATATATCAGCACCCACTGGCCCAGGAAATCTTCACTCTTTGTGGGTTTCTTGTTGTGGTCGATGAGTGAGAATGGACCTCCAAGGGCCGCTTTTCCCAACGACTTTGTTCGTTCTTTCTCGATCACTACAACACCAAAAGCACATCAGCAACAACGCTCGCTATATGATGCGGAGCACTTACATAAAATAATGATGTCATAAATCCATGTCCTTACTTTCCTCTTTTTCTCTCTTGAAGTACTTCATGCCTAGAAGAAGACCGCCTCCCAACGCAAACGTGATAGCAAGAGACTTCCATGTAACTGGCTGTAAAAAAAGAGACATCAGTGCCATTCGTATGTTTGATGGAAATACACTTAATAAACAGTAATGATCAAACAAATGTTGAACAAATCCGAGAAGCGCCCTACTCTTGGGCTAGTAACATGGTAAAGAGAGGTGTGCAGTGCTGTAAATGAAGCTTACACCACTCTTCTTGTTGTCGGATTTGTCTTTTTTAGATGAGGGTGGTGGAGGTAGAGTGGACAGGGACCGTATGTTCAGAAAGGACACAAACGGTGCTGCTCTACACGTCCTTAACTGCTGAAGAAGAAGGTCACAGAGAATAAACAAAAGACAGTGGCAAATAACTATACATAGATTTTATTTATATGTTAAAATGGCTAGATTTTCTGCTATTTATACTACTTATTGCAAACAGTGGCAATTATCTGCAACTCTATTGTATTGTAGTAGATTATAAAACGGTATGCAACGATAACATTGAGTGTAAATTATGACAAGGACAACATAAGCACTCCCTGCACCTACCCTAAATGATACTTTATTTGCCCTTTTCAATTGTGAATATAAATGCCTTTCCAAAACCAAGCAGGAAATTAAAGTTCAGCAAAAATAATTCTTGAGTTACAGACACACACTCTTAAAGGAGAAGTTCACTTTCAAAAAAACTTTTGAGGATAGTTTACTCACCACCATGTCATCCAAGATGTCCATG
>JAUCNO010000794.1:3149519-3161148 GCA_032353835.1 Enteromius viviparus
CAAATTCATATTCATGTTCAGTTTTTTTTTCTTATGTGGCAAGTAGCCGTGTAATAAGCGGGATAATATACAGGCAGCCGGTTGTTATTGCGAAATAAGCCCCTTCAGCGTGATACAAGACCCTCTGCTTCGCGTCGGGTCCTGATCACACTGTCGGGGCTTATCTGAAAATGGAAAACAAGAGTTTACGCCTGCGCGGCAGTACCAGAGACTCGCTAAAGTTTGTCCAAGAAGTCGCTAGATTTGTCACTTGTCGCTTTTTTGGCAAAATTTCGCCAAGGGGGTCTGAAAAGTCGCTAAATCTAGCGACAAAGTCAATAAGTTGGCAACACAGCCTCTTCCATTGTCAAAGATAATGTGTATTGCGTGGTTACGTAACGTGCAACGTCACTTGATCTCAACCGCGATTAAAACGATTCTATCGGTTGACAAATTTCTACCGGTTAATCGTGTCTACCGGTATATCGCCCACCCCTAATTGTGATTGTAAGTTATACCATGAAAAACGTCCTCATGGTGACCTGAGAACTCCAGGTAGTAAAAAACCCCTGATATCCCTTCAAAGGAAGGTAAACAGACTTTAATAAGAATGAACAAATGAACCACATGGGTGTTTCATCACAAACGAAGTCCCTTGAAGGTGTGCACAAGCGGTTTGTGTGTGTACAGGCCTTTGGCAGCTTAAGTTAGTCACAACAAATCATATTTACTACAAAGCGAATAATCCACCGAAATTACACCATACTGTCTACAGTGAAGTGATGTTTCTCATGGCTCTCCCAGCAGGGGCTTTGTCAGTGCATGTTTGGCAATACCCGTTTAAATGCCAGATCCAGACAGTCTAGTTCTGGAAGTCCTAAAACTACAAGAGAAGTCAGGATACTGACCTTAGATCAGCAGAAAACAATTTTGTCAGGCTGATTAATGAGATTGGACAGCAAAGATGGCTGATACGGCTTTACCTTGAGTAATCCAGAAATTCTGTATCATATTTCCCCAGAGGGCACCTGTGCAATTCTGCAGCAGTAAAGTCTTATTGAACTCATTAGCTGAGCAGAGACACATCAGTTGGAACCAAGCCATAATGCCGTAGCTCTTAGTGTTATTATCTGGTGGATCTGGGTCTACACATACACAAATAA
This sequence comes from Enteromius viviparus, assembly GCA_032353835.1. Classification (NCBI taxonomy): domain Eukaryota; kingdom Metazoa; phylum Chordata; class Actinopteri; order Cypriniformes; family Cyprinidae; genus Enteromius; species Enteromius viviparus. Next base: position 3,150,662 of record JAUCNO010000794.1, read on the forward strand.
GTATTGTTAAACCACACATCTTTTGCTTCAATCCCTGGAGAACTTCTCTGTTTGTTTGATTAAATCCATCCTATTTTTGCTAAATGTGTCAAGCAAAACACTATTTTAGAGTCATTTTTGCAATGCACTGCAATTACAACGGAGTTATTCATCGAGTGCTAAATTTATAACCTTAATTAATTCTAATATGACTGAAATTAGCTCCAGGAAAGTGCTATTTGTTCCAGAGGCTGCACTGAAACACACTTTAAAAAGTGAACAAAGACTTTTATAGATGTACCATAGGGAGTGAACAGTGATATTTTTATATTAAATATCTTCTCCTATCCCTGTTTAAAATGCAGAAAACTATAATTAAGCCATTTGTAACTTTATGAAACATTACTATATTTGAATGTGTTAAATTACAACTTCAGCATTAAAAAATATGTAATTACAAATATATGTTTTAATACGAAAACCATATTGCAACATAAATTAAATATAAGTGGGTCAAAAAAGCACCTGCTTCCAGCTAATTTATTTTAATATAAATTTAAACTATTATCCATTTTCATATAATTTTAAAGTATACAATTCCCATAACAAGTACTTTCTTTAAAAGCTAAAGTGTGCTTCTTTTTTGCAAAGTTGGTGCAGATATTGCATTACTATTAAATAGTATTTTTAATTCAAATAAATAATTTTTATTTAGATGTCAGCTACCACACAAAGCCAACGGGAATTTGATGTTTGTAGATATAGTTTCTGAAATCAGAGAGTGTTTCATGAGAGCATCACAATACAGATGTCTCACACCGTACAGGGCTGGAAAAAACAAGTCACGTAAGATCTTCAGGTGGACTTTCAGGGACTAATGGAGGAAGAGTAGTTGTCAATCATACTTTCTCTTGGGAATAAAAGGACGTGTGCGTATGCCGCTCCTGCCATCACTCTGCCTACAGAAATAGGTCCTGATGTTCACTAGCCATCTCAAGTGCCTGGGTGCATGCACACATAAACATGTCTATGCGGATCATTCTGTACACCTCACAAACTTCTAAATAAAATACTTCCAAATGGCACTTTCCACTTTCCACAGGGTCTGAAGTGCTTCAAACTGAAGTTGAATATTTCTTTTTTAAGCAAATGACGAGGGGGAGATGCTTCTTATCCTTCAGAAATGAGAACCTCCGACTAAATGCTATATTATATGAAATATTATAGTAGTATTATATTATTTTAGTAAGTGTAGAAACCCAATTCCGAAACAAAATTAGCTACAATTTGAAATTATGACATATTTATGACATGAAATTATGATATAGGTTTTTGATGCCTTTTAACGTCATAATTATTAATTAAAAAGTTGAAACGAGGATTTTAAAAGTCACAACACAAGTGGTCAAATGAATTTTACAGAGTAATCTGTGGAAAGATGAAGATGAAATGGCTTAAAACAGTTTGGAGGACAAAGTTTATTACATATTTTATTAATAAAGCATACAGTACAATAGAGGCAAGCAGAATACACCCCAAAATATTATGTTAAGCATTTTCTACCCCGTTTAAAACCATTATAAACTAAGAAAACACTTAATTTGGTTTAATGGAAGAAATCTTTATTTCAAATATATATCACTGTCTTCTTCCATTAGGCTTCTCCGTGGTAAGAAACAAAAAGTCACTTATGTTACTTAAAATGTTATGTTAAGTTGTGCACTGAACCTGGTCCTCCAATATCACAGTTTTAAGCATTTTAGAATATCCCACATATTCCTAAACTTCATAATTCATTAGACACAATCTAGCAGACACAATCTTATGTCAGACAAAGTCAAATCATAAGGTCATTCTGAGAATTCTGACCTCTTTATATGTTTGAATTTTGACTTTGTAAGTCACGATTTTGTTTTATTGTTAATTACAACTTCATAGATCATAATTTTCAACTTTTTTTAACTTAAGTTAATTTTTAACTTTTTATGCTGTAATTATGACAAGTATGTCATGATTTTTTATGACTAAGAATATTTATGACTTAGACAAGAGTTTTATTTTCGATTGCTACCGTTTATCTATGGCAAAAACGCAAACGCCGTCATCACTGCTGGAGCTGAAAGGAGAATGAGCACTTGAGCACAATCGTCTTCTTTCCTATTGGCTGTCGCACTGAAAAGTCGCTCTTCATTTGCATAAAGTTGAGAGATTCTGAACTTTGTTACAGTCGCTCGCGGCCCCTGTCGCTCTTGTCGCCAGATATTGCTAGCTTCTCCATTGAAATGAATAGGATCGTATCGCTTTGTCGCTGAGTGTCGTGTGTAGTGTGAACGGGGCTTTAGATAATTATCTTGATATATAATAATTTATGTAAATTCTCACTGCTACAAATATGCCAATATATGTGATTTGTGCATTTTATGCTTTTAAAAACTAATGAGATGGTGTGCTATATTAATGGAAAGTGCAAATATTCACAAGCAATCCTAGTTTCCTCATTTCACACGCACACAAGCATTGCACATACATCCAAAAAAGCCTGACAAGCAATCATTGTAATTCAACCACAATTACACTTTGCAAACCATTGACCTACTTGGCTCATGTCATTCCTATAACAGCTCTAAACCACTTGGTAATAATTGCTTTTGGGATGGCAGCACAGGGCCTAGAGCATTCCCACGTTAGCTGGGGCGCTTCAGTAGACAGGAGCAGGTCCTGTAACAGAACTCACCTACGCTGGTGATCTTCTGGGAAACCAGGTCCTTCAGCAGGGCTCCGATGACGGGGTTGTGTCTGGAGTAGAGTTCGTATCGGTTAATCCCGATGTGGAAGCGGAGCCAGTTGGGATATGACTCAGCAGTGGCCTCCCCTGTCGGACTATACTCCTCCTCAACCACGTTCCCCTCGTTATGCCTGCCGGTAAAGGGCGATGGAGGACATAAGTCACTAACAAAACACTTGCTGCTTAACTATATTAAAAATATATTTTACATTTATTTTTAAACATACACGAATACACTTTTTTAACACTTAAAATGAAGGGAAAACATTCAACTTTGTAAGCATTATTGAAGAAATATTTCTTTTTGAACTTTATACCGCAGTATAAGTGTCTAAATAATTAGTAGCCCCAGATCGATTATGTATATATTTTCCATTGATCAGCTTGGGAAATCATTTCAATGGTTTGTGATGCAGTTAGGTTTTCAGTCATTAAACAGATACTGGCAAGCATTGCTAATGAACTAAAATATACTTTAATATAATTTATATCAAAACGATGTATTCAAGCTATGTATTTGTAGTTACACACTTGTTATGATAAAGTTACGATTTAGTATTATAAATATATTCCCTTCAAAATAATATCAAATAACACATACTGCTAAAATTATAGTCGAGTACTTTATATCTGCCTTAACATATGCATCAATGTAATCAAAAATGAAGATTGCGCAACGTTTAACTGAAGAGCAGTATTTTTAATGTTTTATTTAAATAGTTTGATGTTTTATTTAATGGGAAAGATATTAAAAAATGTGCATGAATGCCATACTCAGACGACGGTGAAATGACTGAAAACATCAGCTGTTCTTCATTTCTCTGAGGCCCCTGACCTCACAGCAACACACAAGCATGAGTTCAGTCTATTGAAACACTGTGTCCCATCAAAACATGAAAAGGGATATTAAACATTAATGTGACAGCATCTGGATGACAAACTTGTCACATGCGTTTTCACTGATTAACAAAACGCAGCCTTTTAACTCAACTATTCATGTTTAGTTCATCTGGATCCGGATCAGTCAGGCATGGTTAAAAGCCATGTTTAGCTAATTCAGGCATGGTTAAAAGCAGTGAGAATAAGCTATCCCTGAAGGACGCGAGAGGTTGCCGGGTGAAGAACAAAAAGAGAGGACGCAGGAGCAAACAAAGGGCATGACACCAACAAAAACCCCTTCAGCTTAATGCATCTGACAGCTCTGAAGAAAACAACACATCACACCAAAGGAACAACGATGAGTCCTAGCAGCAAGGCTTTTAACACTCACAATGAGTCAGTATGAAGTGGAAATTATAAAAAGCACCCAAGCCACAGTATCATTTCTTTCCACAACATATGCGTTCTTATTTTTACTCTCTAGATTTAAAAACACATGCGCTTCTTTTCTAAATGATTGCTTTTAATCTCTGTTTCCAGCGAGAATCTGACTTTATTACGATTGTTCCTTACTCAGAAAGAGAAAATTATGACCTCTGGGTGTGATGTGAGAAAAATTTATTCGCTGAAAGTTGTTTGTGTGGATCTTAATTTCCCTGGTGCTTTAGGATAAACACATTTTCAACACTATATATATATATATTTTTTTTTTTTTTTGACTATGAAAAAAGTATACTGGGGGATGTTAAAAAGTATTTCTCTATAGGATATCTCTATTTAGAGTAACAAGAATCCACAAAGCAATTCATGAAACAACAAGACAAATTATATTAATATAACATTTGGTAACACCAACATAACAACCCTCGCATTTTGTCTAATTGGATCATATAGTTGTGACTAATTAACAAGTCTCCATTCATATTTTAATTATGCAAATAACTGGGATATAAAAATAATTTCATATGCATAGTTCTTCTTTTCCAGATATGAACAATCACCTTTAAAGCTTTTCTTTATATTTTCTCTTTGGAAGGAAGACTGAGGCAAGTTTTTTAATTTTTTTAAAAATTACATTTTTTAAATGCTGTGAATATTTCTCAGCACAGGTTCATTTTCTTGAATGAAGGTCCCAGACGCATCTGGTTTTGTCAACAAACAAAACATTGTGAATCATTTAGCAAGGCATGCTGTCCCTAAAATAAATGTGGCTGTCACAATGCAACCTGCAGTTTATTAACACTGATTCAAGTGAACGTATCATTGTTTGAAATAAGCAGCCTTCTCTTTTAATAATGCATTTTAAAGTTTATTTTCATACATAGCCTATAACATCATGTACTTCGCGCCAGGTTTTAAAAAAGCACTTGCCATTCTTGTTGCCCGCCAGCTTTGGGGTAGAAGCTGATATCATTGTTGAGGTTGAACAAGGTGTCATCTTCAGAGAGATGAGGCAGGTCGATCTTATAAAGGGGATGGTCGTAGAGCGCCTTCAGTCTGGAGGAACCCTGGACAGCTCTCTGCCTCTGTCCGCTCACCGTATCCCTCATCAAACCCCTTTTCTCCGAGCCCAACTGCAGCTGTCTTACTTTCTTCTCAGACTCGGCTCTCTCCGTCACCTTCTCCCGCGAGTGCGAAGTGAGATTGGAGTTGGGTTCATTGCTGAAATCTTGCAGTAATCTCAAAGAGTGTTTATTAGGCCAGCCCGGTTCGGCGGCGGCGGCTCTGGCGCGCTGTTTGGCCCAGGATCGAGGCTCCTCGCCCGGTGTGTGAGCGCAGGAGCAGCCGCGTCCACCTCCAGCGCTGGAGCTCGATCCCGCCGCGCGCTTCTCCAGCTTGGGTAACAGGTCTATCATGATGTGCATGGTGCAGGCGACGAGAAACACCGTTAAAATCAACACGCGAAATTTACGAAACAGGATCATCTTCACTCGCCACAATACGATACAGCCTATAATAAAGAGATTGAGCGGCGCATGTGGTGTCCTACTGTAATCCGCGTTATGATGGGAGATCCATGTTCAAATAGGTGCGAAAATCTTCTTCTGCATCCTGCGGTTTCCAGATGTATCAAGAGAGATTTCTTTTCGGCATAGTTGCGAGCGGCGCGGTTTTTATTTTTAGGTGAGGTTCAGTTGTCCTGTCGCATCCTCACAGGTTCAGGATAAAGCGCATCTGTAAAACGTCCCGGTAAATAATGACAAAACACGAGGAAATCGCCACCGTGACTTCTCAAGAACCGCACGGATGTCGGGTCGCCAGTCCCATGTGTGGATCTCTTCAGTATGTGAAGAGGGGGATAAAGTGCATTAGCTCTTCATGAGGAGCAGTCAGTGACAGGTGTAGATGTATCAGTGCCCTGTGTGTTAAATATTGGGATCCTGCCTCTCCTCGTCACAGCATTCAGATTGGCTGAGTCCATGAGACTCAAGGAAGAGCGACTCAAAGATATTCGGCTTGGAATGTCAGTGCAGTTCCTTCTTGTGAAGACAGAGGGCGCTGATGCGCATTGCACTCAACATTACTAGTGATTGGTGGCGGTAATGATATTCTAACTTACATTAATGGAAAGCTAAATAAGGCTTAATAGATCAGAGCATACTATATGACTATTACGGTAAATATATAGGTGTTTTGAATATGTATCAGTTAAAGAAACCAGCAAAAATAAAACTCACGTAATTTATTTTTTCCTTACTGAAGAAAGAAATTCGTACAGGTTTGAAACGACACAAGTGATTAAAAAATATTTGTTAATGTTATTCATGAAAGGTTTCGGCGTCTGGTGTTATGGGATCGATCCGTTCAAGCTCAGCATTTAAGTTTTTAAAGCCAAATACTCTGCACTGCAAAAAATGCTTTCTAATAAAAGCTGTTTCCAGCCAAAATATCTACAAATTCTGAAATCAAGAAGAATTTTCTTGACAAGAAAAAATGATTGTTTTGTTTTTAGAAAAAAGCTAACTAATCTGCCAATGGGGTAAGCTAAATATTTAAACAATATTATTCTTCTTACCCCATTGGCAGATTATTTAGCTTATTTCAAGTAAAAAATCACTTATTGTTAGCTTGTTTTTTTTCTGAAAACAAGACAGTAATTGTTTCTTGTCTAGAAAATTCTTATTGATTTATGAATTTTCAGATATTTTAGTTCAAAATAAGACAAAAAATCTAGTCTTAGAAAGCTTTTTTTGCAGTGTTGATTAAGGGTTATTAATTTGGTAGGGCAGTCTGACATGGTTTATGTCTGGGACATGTATTTTGTTAAGACAGCGTTTATCTTCTTGGCTTTGTCTTAATAAGGATTATTGCTGACTCAAAACAAGCAGATGAAAAATTATGTCTCAAAATCAATTAAGGTTTAACACAGAGCCCTGGGGGTGATGTGATAGAATGTTCTATTTTTAATAAACCTGATTTCAATTTTAAATTTAGAAATAAATGATGAGGGGAAATCTATGCAATTATGCCAGAAACAATAGAGCATTGTTCTTGAACATCACCTTTTGAGTTCCAGGACGTGAAAACATGATTTTAATCAGAAAAGTAATCCTCATTATGGATTTATTTATTTTTATTACAGTATGGTATCCAAGTCCGCATTCTGCTGCTAGTGTTATGAGTCCTGCTCACACAAAAAAACACATGTGCTCCCTTTTCCCTTATCTGTGCTGTAGGATCTAGCAGCTGTTACTAAAATTATCCCTAATATTTCCTAGATCTGCCGTTGAAAGTATTTGCTGGCAAAACAGCCGAATAGTTTTGCAGAAAAACACATGTGGGCGTTTCTTATTAAAACTAACAGATAAACTGAACTTTTGTTTTGTGAAGGTCACATTCAAACTCTTAAAAAGGACATACAGTATGTTGTAGGAGAGATATGAATATGGTGTAGGAGAGACATCTACCATTGACAATCTACCAAGGCACTATGCTACTAATGCTTGTAGTATATAATAAGGTAGTTAAACTCTCATGCAATTTTTAGTGGAAAAATATGATAAGGCTTGCAGATTACATAAGGTGCGCTGTATGTAAGTATTACAAAATGTGTTCTCGGTTGACATTGTCATGCCAGTTGTAGTCTGAGCTAACCTAGAGGGTGAAGCTCCTAAATTTTCTATATATAGAACACATTTATGAATACAGCATGAGGGGGAAATGAATCAGAGTTATATGTAGGCCAGGACCCCTTTGTTCAACTGCTAAATGACTTTAATGAACGTTTCCATATTTTGCACTGTCCTCCTTAATGTAAGCCAATTTCAGCTCCTTTTCAAGATATAACAAAGGATCTGGAGCAGTAAAGATGTTATCCTTTCTGCTTCTGTCCTTCGCTCTTGTGCTGTTCTGACGTGATCTGAGAAATCTGAGAGTACACACCTTTGTGTTTATTATGAATCAGACAGTGGAGTGATTCATTAATAGATGGCCAAAGGGAGTGTAACAAAAGGAGGGCACCTTTGTCCCCCCTCTCCTCTTTTGACGTCATCCCCTCATCACAACCTGCATATTAAACATGTTTACCATGTACAGTAGATCGGCTCCTGATACTGTCCATGTTGTCAGTTACAAAACTGCATTTCTGCTGTTCTGTTTAGACAAAAGGAAAACAACAAAAACATTGCTTATGCAACACTGTCTCATGTATTCGTGCAAGGTGGCAAATTTGTGCTAATTCGTACCACCACACGCGTATGGTTTTGTGACTGGTAGGTTTAGGGGCGGGGTTAGTTGTAGGTCATTCATACATATTCAGACGAATTGGCAACTCGTAAAATATATGTGATTTAGAAAAAAGGTCGTGAGGTCGTATGAATTTGCCACCTCATAAAATATGTACTGTAGGAATTGCAAGACTGGGTTTTGCTTATCACAGATGCAAGCTATCATATTATCATTAGGCTGGAAAACTAAATAACTTTTAAAGGAATAGTTCTTCCAAAAAATGAAAATTTGCTGAAAATGTACTCATCCACGATGGATTCTTGTGATGCTTTTAGCAGCTGTTTGGACTCTCATTCTGACGGCACCCATTCACTGCAGAGCATCCATTGGCAATTATATGATGTACCAATACAACTCTTCTACTTTCAATATTAATAAATTTCAGTGTTTCATTTAAAGCCCATTTCATTTAAAATGTTTTAAAAACAATGTTAGTACTTTTCCAAAGGAAACCCGGGTCCTGAAGCAAAACAATATGATAAGCGCTACTTAAACCACAAAGGTGCTATGTTCTTTGTGACTGAGCCAGAAAAAAAAATGATGAAATGAATTCCAGTGTCTCGCAACAGTTTGAAGGCAAACAAAGTGTCAGCATTTCACAACTCTGCCTCAAATTGATTAACATTCCTTTTTGTCAAGATTATTCATGGCAGCATGAGATGGATTTTTCAGTGCAGGCTAGAATACAGTGTTGAGGGGGTGTACCGGCCTAAATAAAGCATTGTAATCATCCTAGCTGTTGCAACAAGATTTCATTACCTCTCAAACAGGTCTGTGAAAATCGCAAACACCCGCGTTTCCTTGAAGCCTCCGACAAGTAACATGAACATTTTTTTGTAAACCCGGCATGTTGATGAGCCAGTTGGATGAGCTTGTTGGCAGAATATACCATTTCTATTTGATATGAGCGCACTGATATCTTTTATGTTCTAGGATTGGATAGCAGAACCTGGCCCCTGAGATGCCCAAAAGAGCAATGCGACGTCATCCATCACTGCATTCACAACATAAAGCGCTATTAAAGATGTACGGTATCCTTCGTTTAGATGAACAGTTTCATGGGAGCAATGGTAATTTCTATGACTTAAAATCCTGCGAGGAAAATAAAACAGGTTTTTTGAAGAGATAACTAGAAAATATGAGTAGTGCTTGCCTAAGCAAACAAGTCACCGCCACTATGCTGGAGTGCTATGGGTGGTTGTCAGTATCCTGTAGTAATGTGGTTGCTTAGCTTGACAGAGTGGTTTCTAGCATGTCGGTATGTTAGTATTGCTAGAATGTTCTGGCTGGTTGTTAGAGCAGAGCTACAAGATTGCTAAGGTCTTTGTAGTGGTTTTAGCTTCTTGCTAGCATGTTTTAGATTGTTTACTATAATATATAGTTACTTGCTATACTGTCAAAACAGCCAACTTATATGTGTTTACAATGTTCTCTTCTCTAGATATGGGTAGTATGCCAATAATTTAAGTTGGTCATGTGAATTAAGTCGGTCACTGTTGACCTTTGACAATGGGTATTTTTTGCTTCTGATATTTTGCTAATGTGACTGCATCTTTTAAGGAATAGTTCACCCAAAAATGAAAATTCTGTCATCATTTGCTCACCTTTGAGTAGTTCCAAACCTGTATGAATTTCTTTGTTCGGCCGAACACAATTGGACACATTTTGAAAAAAATGTGCAACCTATTTTGGATCATCATTGACTCCCATAGTATTTTTTTCCTACTATGGAAGTCAATGGTGTCCCAAAACAATTCAATTCAATTCAATTCAAATTTATTTGTATAGCACTTTTCCTGATACATATCATTGCAAAGCAGTTTTACAACAAAATAATGTTTACAGTATATGTAGTAGTAGTTTGTACATGTACAGATGTGAGATAAAGATCAATCTGACATAATCAAACAGACAAGGAACCTTCAAAGAGTTCGGTAGTGCTGTGTGTTGTTCCAGGGTTGGCATCATCTCAAGACCTCTGTGGGGTTGGCATCATCTCTTCTTAAGTTTTCTTGATCCAGGCTGGAGCTTGTTAATTTCTAGTTACCACAGGATGACAATCCCATGGCAGAACAGAACAAATAGGAACAAGATTAGCGTAGCTGCTGTTCAAACT
>JAUCNO010000794.1:3200908-3212345 GCA_032353835.1 Enteromius viviparus
ATTAACTCGTAGTAAGTCAGACGAACTGAAATAAGCCTGGCTTATTTGGTAAACTTGTTTTATGGAACAGGCCCCAGATTTGTACTATTACTTGTATTTAATTTTATGGTTTCTTAAATAATCAAAATATTATGAATATATATTTAATCTAACTAACCCCAAAATTTAAAATGCTAACATAAACATGGGTAAATTTCAACTTAGGTGCAAAGTTGGAGCAGTCGTGGCATAGGCAGACATTGCATCCATCATGCAGATTGCGTGTCCGTAAATCATTGGCTGCACTTTAAAAGGTCATTGTTGAAACTTTAAACGCCTGACCAGCACTCAACACAGCATCAGGGGAAACCTGTAGCTAACGCTTCACTGCATAAACTTCAATGCACTGTGCCAATTTTATGCTGAAAGATGAAACAAAGGTATCCCTGTGGCAGAATGAGTTGACTGTGGCAGATTTAATTTCGTGTGAGAGTGTCTGCATGTAAATGAGCTTGCTATTTACAATCATTTGTTTGCTTTCACCGCTCCTTTTGGCCTTTTTTGATATGGGATTTATTCAGGCCCCATCTGTAAGCACTGGATGTCATATCGTCCTGAACTCAGATCAGTGTTAGCACAAATCGGGCCACTTTTGCGAAGCAACTAATTAACAGCTAAGCATCAGCAGCAGCTACATCTTTATTTCACCTTACATAGCCCCAGCATGTCATTTCATATTAGAACAATTACACGAGCCTGCATGGATCGCTCATTTCATTAATTGAACCTGAAAGACTAAGATTCAATTTGCTTAAATCAAATTAACACAATCTAACGTCAGCAGTTTGCATCTTCCCGTCATTCAATGCAAACCTCTCACTTGATTCTCTTCACAGGTAACAGTGCGTTCAAATCTCCAGAGGACTTTAAAGTGTCTCTGCCTCTGCGCACCAACTACCTGTATGGCCGCATCAAGAAGAGCTTGCCAGAGATGTATGCCTTCACCGTGTGTATGTGGCTCAAGTCCAGTGCCAGTCCTGGAATCGGAACCCCGTTCTCTTACGGCGTCCCAGGACAAGCCAATGAGATTGTGCTGATAGAGTGGGGAAACAGCCCCATGGAGCTGCTCGTCAACGATAAGGTGAGCCATTATGAAACTATTCATGTTTTTATTCACTGAGCAATCTCATTAAATTAATAATTGCTTTGTTGACAGTACTACAAACCTGGCAGTATTTCATAGGTGTCTTTTGTCTTAAAAATAACACTAAATATGATTCATAGAGAAAAATATGACAGTTCCCCAAAGGTTTCTGAAATAAACGGTTTTCACAGGAGGGTTTTACACAAAGGGGCTTGAAGATCAAATACTAGTTAAAATGCCATGTGGTGTGATATTTTACATTTCATAAAAACAGTTAACAGCATGTACTGCATTGTATCAAATATATAATTATTGTGCAGTTTCCTTGAACTTATGATAATTGAGAGGCTACATGGAATATTTGTACTTTTAAAAATGATTTTGTCACAGCTCAGGAGAGCTACTGTGCTCACACACAAAAATACAATGCTTGCCATACATGCAACACAAAAATAAAACCTGTTTTACCACACACGGCTTAGAGACATGTAAAATTGAAAAATTGTTCATTAATTAAAAGATTAAAGGATTAGTTCACTTGCAGAATAAAACATTTGCATGATTTTCTCACCCAGATGTCATCCGATATGTTCTTGTCATTCTATTTCTATTTCTTTTCTCTGTCATTACATATATATTTCAACCACAAATGCTTGTCTTACACTAGTTTTGCAATGCACTTTATGTAATCGTGTTGTAAAGATTAAGCGTGGTTAGGGCTTCATCTGTGTACTTCAGTTCAAGAAGGTAGGGTAGTGTGAAAAGGCCATCTCATTTCACCCCCAAATTAAATCATCTCACTTCATTGTTTTACTTTTGTAAAGGGCTTTGACTTTCTTTGCGCATTCAGTGTGTAAACACTGGGTCAGTACTTCTGCAGAGGTCAGGCTAGTGCAGGACAAGCATTTGTGGTTAAAAAGTATATAAATGTTTATTTTTTTAGGAACTAGATAAGACTGTTACTCTTTAGCTGGGAGCCCTTTGAAGCTGCACTGAAACTCCAATTTGGACATTTAACCCACTGGCTCCCATTGAAGTACATTATATGGAGAAAATGCTTTCCTCAAAAACCTTAATTTCTTTTCCACTGAAGGAAAAAAAGACATGAACATCATGAATGGAATGGGGGTGAGTTAATTATCAGGAAATGTTTACTCTGGAAGTGAACTAATCCTTGAACTGCATCTACAGTGGCACATCACATGAGCTCCACTGTCTTCACTCGCGCTTTTAATTAACTAACAAAAGTTAGTTGATTAGCTTTCAGAGGCTTTTGTTGCACAAGACCCCTCAATGATTTCAAAGTTTAGTATAAAAGCACAAATAAATTAATTATGTCCTTCGTTATTTTAAATTGAGAATATGACACCGAGCTGAAAATTAGCTTCCAATATCTCATCCGTAAATGAGGTTAGCATGTCTCAGTAACCATGGATGCTGTATCTCTGGATCATTGTAGAGGAGATTGCGCCATGACTTGGTTTTCTGTTGAGTGTAACCTGAGGGTCTTGAGAAAGCGAGAGATGGGAAAAGAACGAATGAGCTCTGCTGCCCTGCTAGTTCCCCTGATACCTCACTCAGGAAGTGTCAGTTTGGCATCTTGCTTATTGAGGGAGGCATCTTACCCTGCAGCCCTGCACAACATGCATTATACATGTACAGTGTGTGTGTATGTGTGTGTACGTCAAGTTGGAAAGAACAAGAAAGTGACGAGGATCGTAAGGGAAGCAGACATGCTGAATGTGATTACCTGTCGAGTGTGTCTTCAGTGATTTTTCCCACTCCAGTGAATGCATCACACCTCAGTGCTTCGTTACTTCTGTCTGAATGTTGTGTTTTTATACTTTCTGCATACTGCTCAACTTAAGTGCATTAAAGACCTACTCTCAAGATGCAGTAGCTGTCAAACTCAATGTGTGTCTAGCTTGGAGATTAACTACATAAACTATTTGAAAGTATGTGGGGTGTAAGATACAACTTTATAGAGGGCAGTTTATGTTATGATGATTCATACAGACACTTAAATCCTCCCTTAAGTTGCGCACTAGACGTTGAGCATGCAAAATTTCTACAGCGGTCAAGCAAGACGGCAAACAACACAGTTGAAAATGTAAAAAGCTGTAATCTAAACCCTAAAAGATCACATGATGTTAAATTCATTGGACAGCCAGAGTTAAACTAGTTAATCTAGAATGTAGAAAAATTGACATAAGCTTGTGTTTCCTGTCACCTCCAATGGCGACCAAAACGTTGCGGAAAGGCAAACATGTTGAGGGATTTTGATGTAAGAGCACAATAGGATTTTTTTTTTTTTTTACTGTAGGAAGCTTTATTATGGATTATGGACTCATATTTTGGCTAGAAGCGGTCTATTGACTGTTTTCAGTAGGTGCAGCTTACAAAAGTCATTTCCAAACCAAGCAGCTTACTGTTGGTCAACACACGTGACTAACATTGCAAAATCTCTTTGAGGAAGTGTTTCATCATTGCATAAAATACCATAAAATCACTCTGGTCGGCAGGAGACAGCAATCTAGTGACGCGGGTTCACATATGTTATGGTTCTCCCTATCAACAAGCGCGAGCACAGACAGTTTATGTGAGATGCATTGGCTCACCACTTAGCCAGCAGTGACTCAAAAGTCCAGTTATTTAAAGTATACTATAATTCATGACATGAACTATAATGTACTTAGTTGTTTTATTAAAGAACCTACTTATACAGGGAGTTATCGAGTTGACGTCTCCTATCTCTCATTTCTCCTATTGTCATCTGCGTTCTCTTGTGTTTTCCCGCCCCTCCTAATACCTGATTGGTTGTACTTCACCCAGCACCCAGTTACATTAAAAAGAAATATAAAATGACCAGCGTAAAAGTTTAGGTTATTCCTCACAACAATTTTATACTGTACCTTCTGACCTTACTTTATTTAATTTTAAACACAATTTTAACTAACTTTTTAAATACGAAATATGCAACCCAAAATTATGTAGTAGCAACCACTATGAAAGCCCATTTCCACCACTGAGTAAAAGAAAAATGTGTTATTGCAATATATTTTTTTTTTACAATTCTGGCTATTTTTCTAAAAACAGCAATTCTGATTATTTTCTCGCCTTTATATCTCGCAATTTATTAACTTGCAATTGAAAAGTCAGAGTTGTACGTTTGTATCACGCAGTTTTGAGGAAAAAAGTCACTATAAGCTTTTTTTATTTTTTATTCAGTGGGGAATGGGCTTCCAAAAAGAACAGCCTTCGCATCCATTGAATGCAAGTTTTAGCACATAACAGCTAAAACTCCTTAGCATTGTGACAGCGACTAGCCCACTTGCACTTTTTACTCAGCAAATCTAGTTATATTCTTTGGGAAGTGAGTTAAAGTGAAATGCCTCACTGTAACTCACTTCCCAAAGAATGTAACTAGTCCCTTAAGACAGGATTATGTCTGTAGGGACACAATGGAGGAAAGCGGCATACATCTCCTGAATAATTACTGCGAAAGTAGTTGCTTCTTAAATATGCACTTTTTAGTATCAGTAATAACCTCCTACGGTTTGTCCCTTTCTGTCACAGGTAGCACAGCTTCCTCTCTCCGTGAGTGACGGCCGCTGGCATCACATCTGCATCACCTGGACAACCAGAGATGGCTTCTGGGAGGCCTATCAGGATGGAGAGAGATTAGGTACTGGAGAGAACCTGGCCCCCTGGCACCCAATTAAACCTGGAGGAGTCATTATCCTTGGCCAAGAACAGGTGAGCAAGAGGACGTAAAAGAGCTGATCCCTCATGAGAAAGACATGCAATGATAATAATAAGTCTTCACACGCAATGATTAGAAGACGTCAGCTCTCAGCAGCACTTGTGAGCTCTGGGACTTCTTGAGAGAAATATTCGATCTTACATAGCACAAAATCCATGTGACACATAATGTGCTGGTCACCTAGTCTTATCATTGAATGCATTTACACTGCTTAACAGTGCATGAAACAGCACAATCTGTGACCTAAATTGCCAGAAGTGCTAAAATAATAGCTGTTAGCTGGGTCAAGTCCAGTCACATTTGTGAATATAGCAGGAAAATATAACAGGGTTACTGTTGTGCTATTCATCAATTATGAAACCAATTCAGTTTCAGCTGTAAAGCAGCTCTGCAGAAGATAATCGTGTCATTTTTCAGTTTCGTGTTGATTCAATTCTGTTCAATAAGTGTCGATGCTGCAAATTTAGTGTCAGCTGCGTTCAGATTGGCTTCTCATCTGATCGAGTCAGTGAAGTAAAAGCAATAATCCTGCTGAATATGAATTGTCTTTTAAACCCCTGGGCCATTCCTGCTGTGCAGTAAAATAGGAACTCTTTTAAAAATGAATATGCTTGTGTTGTAAGCTACATATTTACATAAAAAGAACTCCATAAAATATAGGTTCCAATATGTGGTGTTTCAAAGTGAGGCCATAAAAGAACCATTTTGGGCTTCTCAAAGAACTTAACAATAAACAGAAGAACATTCTAATAATCCTTCAGAACCTTTAGTGCAGTGGAAAAGTTCCATGGATGTGGAAGGTTCTTCATGAAACCATCAGTGCCAACAAAGAACTTTCATTTAAATTCATTGCTTGGGATCGACAGTTGTTTTCAGTATATGCAAAGTTCATTTTGATGTTTGATATGTTGACATTATCATACACATTTCTGTTTTTTTACTAAGCAAATGGATTATTTTAGAACTAATATGACAAAACATTACAGAATTCATCAACTTTATTAGTAATGCTTTTACTGCTTTTGGCAGTGCACACAGTGTATGAATTTTAATCAGTTCCCTGAGGATTGAACCTACGTCCTTGGCATTACTATTCTCATACTCTACTAGTTGAGCTACAAAAACTAAAAAAAGCAGTTATTTTGTATATTTTTTTCTTTACTGCCAACAAAAATAGACCCACTAAGACCTAAAGCATAAGGTGTTGGGTGCCGCCAAGAAATGCACAAACCTGTTTTAAAAACTGAAATTTAGAAGAAAAAAAAAAGGTCATGTGAATATACAAAACCTTATTGTCAGCATTTAAAGCATTTTTAAACATTATTCCAGCTGTTTCAGTTCCTGGTCACTACTCAACTGGTTTAAATGCAAGAAAATAAAACTAAATAAGGCAAAAGTCTGCTTTTCCCATTTCCACTTGTTTCAAAAAGTATATCTATTAAACATATTTCTCTAAATGTCAAAAAAAGAGATAGACAAAGAACCATTTAAACTTGCATGATGTGCTGAATTCCCTACCCAGTACCACTGGGTTACTGTTTATGAATGATTATCAGTCCAAACTGGGTTATATCAACTTAGCTTCCTTACCCAGCAGGCTCAATCCATGGACTGACTGATGTTGAGCTGACTTGGCATTAGAGGAATGTCGGATGTCTGTAGAATCACACCGAATGGGTTTTTATTCAGACAGCTAGCTACAAAGTATGTAGAAAGATTAACTAACTTCAGGCCTCAGCAGAATCTCCCATGCAGGGGATTTTAGTGTAGTCTCCTGTGAGCTTCCATCAGTTAGCATTAGAAGGTTACATACTACAGCAGACAGCAAGGCGGCTCATTAGAGTTTGGATCAGAGCAGAGTCCCAGTTTGCTAAGGTTTTAAAAACACTGATAGTCAAAGGTTTTAGAAATGGATTAAGCTGCATACATTATTTTTAGCTGGTAGTACAGTTTGCCTGAACAATTTGCTGTTTTAATAAACCTTTCCTATAAGTGAAATTAGGAGGATCTTGGTTTCAACAACAAGGGTTCAACATAGGACTATGATCAAATGAAAACTCTGTGACACTGAAGACTGGAGCAATGATGCAATAAAATTCAGCTTTGCATCACAGGAATAAATTACATTTTCGAATGCATGCAAATAAAAAACAGTTCATTAGAATTGTAATAATTTTTCTTAATATTACTGTATCCCTAGTATAGTGACGTGTGCTGTTATTCCACAGGACATCGTTGGAGGAAGATTTGATGCCACTCAAGCCTTTGTAGGAGAGTTAAGCCACTTCAACATGTGGGACAGAGTCCTGCGTCCTATAGACATCTCTGCTATGGCCAACTGCTCAGCCTACATGCCTGGCAACGTGGTGCCGTGGGTCGATGCCAACGTGGAGGTATTTGGCGGTGCCACAAAAGCAGCACTGGAGATTTGCGAAGACCGTCTCTTTGATTCCTAAGGACACCTCTGACAGATTGGAAGCATTCTCATTGTCGAGGTAACCCATGTCCCAATACCGCTCTGGGAACTTACAAAGACGGTTCAAAAGAAACACGCGTTTACACGATTTCACATGAAGGATTATTTCGTCCTCTATTCTGCTTTATGTTTGTTGAGACTTTGCCGTCAGCCTGACCAATAACCTTAAATGACTGTGATTAATTAGAAAAATAAAGAAAAAATATCAGTCTGCACTTTCAAGGTCAAAATAGAGTATTTGAGGCTCTGGCTGAAGCAAAACATTCCTGTTGATATTATATATGCTTTTCTCTGTGTTGCGTCCTTCAAAAACTTATTCTCTCCACCAACTCATGGGTATTTTAAGAACTGCAGTAAAAGATGGATATTTTTGCCATTTTCGCTTTGAGCTTCTGTCATGTTGTGTATAGGCCAATGCCCATCAAACCCCTGAAAAAAATGTAACTGCATAGTTTCAACATAACCTTTGTTAAAAATGAATGAATGAGCTAGACTGAGATGTTGCACATATGGAAAGGCATTCAGACAGAAGTGTCTTTATGGCTATGATCCAGAGATTAGTGGGGGGAACATTCGCATTTAAAAAAAATCTTCTTTAATATCGCTGTCCCTCACCAGCTGCCGTCTTGAGCAGATCTGACATCCAAAAAACCTTAAAGTAGCAAAGCTGCCAAGGACTGACCCGCGGCTCCCAGGAGAAAGTCTGGCTGCATTGGTTCACCACGTTAAGCTAGTTTGATTTCATTCGGTTTGTGAATCCCAAAGTGCGGTGTGTGTGAAATGTTTGTGAAGGATTCTGACATGAACAGATCATGGCGTTATGAGATTAACTGTGAGAACTCGACCGGGAATGTGTGCTATACTTTTTTAATAATGGTTTATTGATAAAAAAAAAAAAAAGTATAAATAAAAAAAAAATTGGGTTGAGATGAAACTGAAGTGCTGATAGGCACTAATGAGGTTGACAGCGTTTGCACTTGTTTAAGAACGTCAGGTGGTTTGATTTATGTTGACAGTTTGATGCTACAAATGCGTGAATCTCACAAAGTCACTGACAAGGTCATATTTCCCTCCAAAACCAAAAGAGAAATATATTTTGCATAAAAAAAATGAAGCCTATTTTTAATCCCAATTTTGCATTGTGCAAATACAAGTTTTTGTTTGCATAATATATGTTTGTGTACTTTGTATATTTATAATGCATGTATAAAGACACACACATGCAGCATATTAAAAAAAAATCATAATATTTAATATTTATGATTAAAATGTATATTAAAAATAAATATATTTCATATTTAAACAACATAATTTTCTGAAATATATACACGCATGTGTGTCTATTTATATATACGTAATAAATACACACACACACACGCATATATATATATATATATTATGTAAACAAAAACTTTTATAGGTGTGATTAATCACGATTAATCGTTTAACATTGTTTTACATTAAATCAAATTAAGCACATTTGCTATTAGTGTAGTGTAGATTCTCATAAGTGTAATGCAAATAATATGTTTTTTATTTATTTATATTTTTTATTAAGTGTTTATGGTAGTCCTGATAGTACTGCCTTCATTGCTTTTTTTACATAAATATTATTTTACTGTAATTTTCTTGTAATAAAAACAGTATTACAGTAATTACAATAATGAGAATTAAACTTGAGCACTCAAAAACAAACAAACAAGACACACTCAGGTTAAAACCTAAACTTGGGGAATGTGCTTGACAAAAATAATGTCACAAAACAAACAAACCTTAAAAAAAAGAGTAAGAGTCCTAAAAATCAGACTCTGAGATGTTTTCATAAGATTCACTTGTGCTTTCTGATTTTATTTGTGCTTAATCTAATTAGAAGACTTCAAAACCGTACATCTGTGTTGAAGTAGAGCAGTGCAATATATATATGGGACACTTTATGTAAATGTGGTCCTTGGCGTCGTTTCTGTGTTTTCACGTTTAAAAGCATCGCTGGGCTTGCTGCTCTCACTCCATCTCGCTGTGTTACATGGATGTTTTCATTTCAGCTTTCAACTTGTTGTGCACAAAGGCCAGATCAAAGTCTGTGAAATTCACTGTGGTGCAGCGTTCTTACACAGTAGACACTAATAATGCATTAGTGTGTTTCCCTCGTCGACACGTGTTTGTATTTGGGCTACAAGAGCTCTCCCGCTCGACCGAAATGCACTGGAATGAGACAAAGCTCTTTTGAATACTCAGTTTCTTTCGTTTGAATGTAATCTACTGCTATTTTGTGTCATAAATGTACTTAGAGGAACAAAAATCTTGTATGTAAATGCATTTTGCATCTGTTATGCTGCCTTCAGGTCCTGTTGAAATCATTATATGTTAAACTATACAATGTCGTAGCCACCAATGGGAACCTAAATTAAAAGAAGCATGGTGAAACCATGACATTCTGACCAAATCGTAATTCTGATTAAACTTGTTGGATTTGAAGGCAGCATTAGGTCAAAATGTTTACTTGTTTATAATCTGACCTGATTTTGTTCAGAATGTAACATTATATTTTTGTCTGAAATGAATGGCCTTTTCTGAGCACCGACTGTGCTTTCTGGGTTTTTCAAGGATTCAACCCCTAATGTAAGACCACAGCGTGAAATGGCAAGAGCGAGGGAAATAATAGACCAAAAAAAAGGGGTTTAATGTGAATTCTCTGTTTCCTCGTATACAGAGCAACCTGGGGATGTTGTTCAGCATGTGGGAACGGTTGAATGTCCTTCTTCACCCAATAAATGATTCTAAAAACCACACATCAGAGTTCTGCCTCTGGAAATTTTTGAGTCTTTTACCGCTGCTACACAGTTTCTTTGGAGTTCACTCTCTTCGTTAAGGGTAAACAGGATTTCTGTTTATCTGCAGTTTATTAATTATATATATATATATATGCACACACATACATACATATAGGGTTGGAAAGATTCTTTGTCTTTATTATACTCAGTAAATACTCAATTTGTTTGAAAAACAGTAATATCTTGAAATAACGTTTCAATTAAAACTGTAATTTTTTACATGTAATTTATTCCTGTGATGCAAAGCTGAATTTTCAGCATCATAACTACAATTTTCAGCGTCACATGGTCCTTAAAAAATCAGCCTAAAATTTAGATTTGATGAGAAACTTCTCTTAGATTTATCCAACACAGTATCAACACATGACCAATTCGTTCGTGGCAAATTCGTATGAATTCGTACGACATCACTTGTACGATTTGTCTGAACTCCAATGATGGGTAGGTTTAGGGGCGGGGTTAGGTGTAGGTCATTCATACAACTTCATACGAATTGGCAACTTGAGTGCGATTTAGGGGAAAAAAACTTCGTAAAATGTACAAATTGCTGTGAGGCTAGGCTGAATTATCAGTGTTGAAAACGGTTGTGCTGCTTAATATTGTTTTACTAATATATAAAAAATATTTAACCCATGATTCTTTTAATAAAATGTTTCAAAAGATAGCATTTATTTGAAATTGAATTTATATTAAAAACTTTTTACATTGATTTAATGCATCCTTGCTGAAAAAAGTGTTAATTATTTTATTTTAATCCAAAGTTATCTGAGTATGATCATAAAAGGTTCTTTAAAAAATCAGCTGTTTTGTCCTCAAACCAATTAAATACATCACATTTTCTGTGGCTTAGCCAGAAACGAACAAATCTACTATTTAATGAATCATTGCTCTCATAATATCCGTAAGTAAAAAAAAAATGTCTTTGTTTCAGAAATGGAACAATAAAATCCATGTCTACATGATTGTGCCTAACCTGTCAGTCTGAGCTCATAATTAATTGTCTACTCGTTTTATTACTGTTACGTCTAGGGCTTGAAACTAGGGCGATGTGGCTGAACACTAACAAGGTCAACTGAACACATTAAAGCAATATTGCTTTCAGTTCATAATATTACAAATATCAAAGTATTCACAACTGTAGATGCTGCCCTGCTGTGTCTTATTTCCCCCTGTTGTATTTCCTCTGCAATGGGAGCCTTTGAGAGCCCTTCAATCATTTTATTGAGGCTTGTGAAGTCTAGCGC
>JAUCNO010000794.1:3213002-3225063 GCA_032353835.1 Enteromius viviparus
TCTGCTACTAATTTATAATGTTCCTTGTCTGTTTGATTACGTCATTAATTGATCTTTACCTCACATCTATGCCATATGTACACGTACAAGCTACATATGTTAAGCATTACTTTTGTGTAAAGCTGCTTTGCAATGATATGCATCATGAAAGCGCTATACAAATAAATTTGAATTGAATTGAATTGAATCTTACGTCCTGCCCAGAAGTCAGTACTCCCACCCGAATACTCCAATTCCTCTTCCCACCCAAAAAAAAAAAAAAACGCGTGGCACAGCCAAATCATTTTTCCAGCATCCCTGTAACATCATGCATTATTTGGGGACCGCATGATTGGCTGCTGTCCTCTATTGCATATTTTGGGGGGCATGTGGGTTTCGATCCGGGTGCCGAGCTCTGCCCCCGCATACCACTGAGCTTCCGGCTCGCCCCCAGACAGCATGCCAAACATGCTATTATTTACATTCGCTAATCGCTACAATGAGGAAGCGCAAACTCGTGAAGTGATGTTGCTAAACTCAATCAGACACAGCCGGTGCCGCATTATCAATCATTATCATTACCTCTTGTTAGCCAATCCGGTCCTAACACTTGCACTATAAATAAGCCCACTTCCTTTTCTTCTGTATCTTGTTCAAAGCATCCCTCCTCCACCCCTTCTCCGCCATTTGCATCCTCAAAGGGGGACACACAGGGTTCGATCCAGACACTAAGCTCTGCCCTCGCTCGGGTTCATACCACTAGGGCTCAGAGACCGCCGAGCACCCGGCTTTCCCACACACAACACGGCCAACATGCTACAGTATTATTTACATTTGCTACCATGAGGACACGAGAATTTGTGAATTATAATATATTGCACAATTCTGAAAAAACAAGCAA
The DNA here is from genome assembly GCA_032353835.1 of Enteromius viviparus. Classification (NCBI taxonomy): domain Eukaryota; kingdom Metazoa; phylum Chordata; class Actinopteri; order Cypriniformes; family Cyprinidae; genus Enteromius; species Enteromius viviparus. The sequence continues at coordinate 3,213,883 of JAUCNO010000794.1, forward strand.
AGGTTTATATTTCACAATTCAACTTTTACAGTTGAGAGTAAAGTTAGAATTGTGAAATATAAATTTGCACTTGTTTTGTCAGAGTTGTGTAAAATATACTTTTTTTGTTGTAATTTCTTTTTTCAAAAAAAAAAAAAAATCTGAATTGTGAGTTTATGTTCTGTATCTTATATTTTATTTTATGTATGTAGGTTGGTATATAGCTATAAATATATTTTGAAAATTATCAAAATATAATTTTAAATGATTAAATATATGTAAAACAGTAACTATTTATAAATAAACATTTTATGCTAAATAAAAAAATAATCAATCAATGTTTTTTTCTTTCTTTGTATACTATTTAACGCTAAATTAACACTGATGCACACTGTCTTATTTTCTTCTTTGAGAAAATAAAGAAAGAAAGTACAAAAATTCTTGAAATACTTTCAAGTTAATTAAAAAAACCTTGATATGGCCGAAATCTGACAAAAATCACATAACACCTGTTTACTTTATTACATTAACCTCAGTGTGAAACCCTGTTTGCAACAACCATGCAAAAAAGTTTTTCTAACATATACAGTACTGTACTCTTCCTCTTCTGCAGCCAGGGATTGTGGGAAACTAGAAATCATACACGGACGCATGCATTCTTCAAAAATGACATAATATGCCACCTTTGTCACACTATGTGCTATGATCTGGGGCACACTAATCCTAATCTCCCATACTATATAGGACGCATGCGAATTGGGTCGCTGTGCATCCTTTCTTTTCACCATTGCTATAGAGCATTTCCATGGTGACCAATACAGAACTGTTACTGATCCAGAACAGCTGTTGTTTTTGTTGTTTGATTGTCACACGCTTGTAGCCACTCCATGCTGTTGAAACATGTTTTCTGTGATAAGGTCTCTTAATTCTGAATGAGGAGTACTCAGTGATTCATTGGACAGAAAAAGTGAGAGGCTGGTGAAGGCTGATATGTTTGAACCTGCTTTCAAGCAGAAATATTCAGGTGTTTTAGACAGCACTCAAATATTTTTCAACGGGATTAACCTGTTTGTGGTGTGGTAGCTGGTATGGTGTTAGACTTTATGTCTCTTTTGTGAGGAAGTAGTGTCTCAAGTGGTTTACACTCTATTATATCAGATTTATTAGAAGATTAAGATTCAAAGCGGTTCATTTCTGTTTTTGCTTCCCGAAAGATGTAACACAGTAGAAATTTCACAATCAAAATAATCCAAAAGTAATCACTACCACTCTTGTCTATCAGTTAATATCTTGTGAAGGGAAATTATGCAGTTTTGCATAAACAAATCGAAGATAAGTTTTTAACCTTTTACACTCTGCGGCTACTTTGTGGAATTCCGCCTGTTTTTGCCTACCAAAATTAAAAAGCTTCCCATACCCACATGCAGAGCTGTATATACAAAAGATTGGCATCATTTTAAAGGAAACATTTTGAAATTACATAAAACACTGTTGAAATTGATTAAACATATTGTATATATTGTCTGTGTTATAATAAAGACAAAAAAAAAAAGAGGCGCTTTTTATTTTATTTTTTGTAAACTGAAATTTGAAAGTGTATAGTTCAGGGGGGTACATAGTGTAGTTTATGTGTAAATAACTTCTAATAAATTCTAAGCTTTTAAATGGTACCACATTTGGGGTTATTGGTGCACACAAAGGGTTAAAAATTAAAGGCACAATTTGAATATGTACATTTGGACCCGCCGACGGGTCTGTAGAGTTTAATCCAAAAAGCACTCTAAAGTTGATCTAATTGCATCCAAAGGGATAGTTCGCCTAAAAATAGGTTGTTCTGTTTTGTTTTGTTTTTTGCTAAAAGAAGTCCCTGGAGTCATGTGAAGCATTTCTCATGATGGATGGATGCATTTTTTTGGTCTTCAAAAGCTTGCCCACCATTCACTCCTATTATAAAGCTTTGAAGAGCCAGGACATGTTTCAATATAACTGCAATTGTATTTATCTGAAAGAAGAGTGTCACATACACCTAGGATGGCTTGAGGGTGAGTAAAGAGCCCAATCTCATGAAAATCCACATAAATGATAATCCAAATAAAAACAAAAACTCGTATTGATACGCAAAAATTTACTTTGGCAGATATATGACACGCACATATTTGGCAGGCATAAAATATGCTGTTTTTGCATGCATATGGTACAAAAGTTATATATGATGCAAAGTTTTCGTTTGATGAAAATGTAAATAACATGTAATTTAACGCTAACAAGTCAGAAAGCATTGCATTCAGTTCTCACTTAAGCATATTCTTTAAAAGTATATATTTTTAAATAAGCAAAAGTCTATTTCTTTTTTACAAGGGTTTATTAAAAAAACTCGTAGGTGCCACTGAACAATTTTATATCTACTATTAACCTAAACCACAAAGCACATACATCTGTTATAAAATAATGCTAAATAAAACATGATATTGGGCACATATGGTGAGGTTAAAAATGTGAAACTACAGTCTTATTTCAAACACTGTAAAAACCATGGCCATGGTTTTAATTATAATTCCCCTTCATTATGCATTCCCTAAGTGAGACTTTACAGCACGGAGAAGTTCTCGCTGTTGCCTAGAGGTTGTGTTGAAGCTGAGAGTAGCTGAGTATGAACTAGTAATTAGCACACACAGTTCTGTATCCATTTGGAAAAGGGCAAGTTTCACAGTTGTGGGGGCAAATTAAAATGCCACCGTTTCGGTTCTGCCCTCAGACAAAGATCTGTGAGTGAAAATCTGGCCAGCTAACATGTGTTTCTCTGTAATTACAGTCAGGGAGAATGTGGAGCAGGAGGATGACCTCTTCCAGGCACACAGAGTCTCCGCTCAACAATCCTGTTCCATGAAAAACTACTCACAAAAGCCCTTTCAGCTCAACAACTCTCATTAAATTATAAAACCTGAATGTCATATCCTCCCTTCCGCACAAGCCCTTCTTCACAGCCCACAAAGCGCTCTTGCGGCAACCAGCGTCTCCAAAAAACGTCATCTTTGCTTTTTTTTTTTTAAATAATAAATAATTTATGTTTTTGAAGTTTCTTGCTTACCCTAGGTGTTCTGTTTAAAACAGCTTGTCTGGTTACTATTCTGTTTCATGTTCAAATCACCCTCAGAACATCAAGTTAACCCAATTTAGATTTAGTTCGGATATATAACAGTTCTGGTTTAAAAAAAAAAACATGACTAGGTCAATTTTCACAGCAGAATCAAGACCAAATAATGCAAATGAATGGAAATGAAGCTTTTTTTAGCATCATGAGATTTTCACAGTTAGACTCGGATCCCTGTAAATTCTTAGCACATAGTGCATTGAGATGTTTTATTTCTATTTCATTGTGTATTGTAATTGCCAAGAGGTATTATCAATTGATTCTCATTTTAAAACAATATATTTTAAAATAAAAATTATAAAAAGCATACTGTAATATATGTATAATGCATATTTGTTTATCTGTTTGTATATAAATGAAATGGGTAAGAAACAGTTTTCTGCAAAAAAAACATATACAGGCTATTCGCACAATCATTTTTTAATGCATTGATTCAGATGCCTAAAATCAGCATAAATCTTAAATTAAAATTAAATTAAATGTATTCAGGTAAGAAGTAAAAAGTAAAGATAAAATGTATGAAATTAAAACAAATTAAATTTAGGATAAACATAGAAACCTGTTACTGTGCATTTAAAACAGACTCAGTTTATTAATACTTTTACAGAAATAATCTAAATATTTAATCCAAATAAATGAAAATATCATATATAACATGAGCGTGTGTCGTAACGGAGGCTCCCGTACTGCCTCCTCCAGATCACCAGAGGGAACCTTCACCGGAATATTAACCGGTATTCGGACTCCAATTCCCACAATGCCTCTTACCTGGGACTGGGCACACACCTGCACCTCATCACCACAAACACACGCACACATAAAAGCCAGACCCAAACACCATTCATTTCTGTTTATTCCCTTGCTGATTGTTTGCTGCCTGCCTCAACCTTGCCTTCTCCCTCTAAACTGTGATTGTTTTTTTGCCTGCCCTGCCCATTATTCATATCCAAAATACATTTTTGTGCAACATATATTGAAAATATATACATGCATGGTTGTGTATTTATATATTCATAGTAAATATAGACAATGTGCCTGCATTTATTATGTAAATATATTACGTAAACCTTTTTTTTTTGGATGCAATTAATCGTTTCACAGCACTAATGATTTTATAAATAAAATAAGTTACCACTAGATTAGATAACAAAAAACCATCAACAATGTATGAAATTTCATTAAGCCTTCGTGCTTTTGTCACAGTCACATGCTTCAGTCAGCTGTCACAAGAGCTCATTTCCAGAAATAGCACACAGCTAAAAGCATCCTAGTCCATCTTGATATTCCAACTAACATTAATCCTGATAGCCGGATGTGGATCCGGCCGCTGTGTGTGAACTAATCAGAAATGATCGGGGACGGATCAGGACATTACTTGGATTACGGATCCCCGCGAGGATTGAGGTGTTTGTGCTCAGATGAAGCGCTGCTTCATTTGACCTGTGCCCTCCACGTGTTTAAAGCCTCTCCGCCATGACATCAGACTCTCATCAAAAAGCAAAGCCTGCCGATGCAAAAACACTTGCCGTTAATGTCAACACTCTCAAAGCGGCTCAAACGAATGTGATCTGCCCTAAATTCAGCTTGTCATTGTCACGCTGCCACTGGTTACTGATTAGATGATAAAATGAATGCCGCAATAATTTGGGAACTTCACTGTCCTCTGCATAGAAACAGTATGGTGTAATATTCGCAAATTTTCAATGCGTAAAAAATATGCATGTGTAGCACGTAGTACAATATTACATCAGATTTCTCGCCAAGAAACACCAAATAAACACAAGCTCATGCTGGCTGCACGATGTGGCCTTGATGAGTGAACGGCATTTGTTTCATAACTTCACTGAAAAAGCATCTTTATAAAGCCACTTCTTTCTCACATGTAAATTAGATTTCTTTATCTCTATTAATGTGAAAAATGAGAAGACATGTACTCTAAAATACACTATTAAGGCTTATTGACTCGAACAAAGGCAAAATAAAAATAACTCTTGATTGTTAGTGCATTCTGGCCTCAGGCTCAACCCGAAAACATAGCTCTGGCGATGTGTTGTGGGCATTGGGAGTTCAAATGAATTTAAATCAAGCTCAGACGTAGTAAATATTTAAAGCACTATACTGTTGTAACAGTAACAAAGAAAAGCCTGCTGAAGGTGACTTTGTGTTCCTGTAGAGATGAATATCAATGCACACCTTGACCTAACATGAGTACCTGCTTTGTACAGCTGAAACCTTTTACTTTGTTTGTAATGCAGCGGCTCTTCCAGATCATCGGTTTGTATACATACTCAGATTAAAATACATGTACAAACTACAGTATAATTTACATGAAAAGAAGTGCTTATGCTGATTATTACACCAGAATGAGAGTATTCCAAGCCAAATCCTTCATTTTCCATCGGTCTTAATCTCAATGTTGCTATAGAAGTGTCAAGTTTTATAAAGGAAAAAAATCTAAATGCTTCTGTCATTTTTAGAGCGAGATGCTAATGGTCTAATCAGATTCAATGTTTTATGCTAAGCTACAGCTTAAAGTGCTGAATGGATTACAAAATGGTGAAACTTAACTGTTTAACCTTAGAGGAGTTGGAAAATAAGCCTTCTTTTTCTAAAGTGGCATGTTCCTTTATAGGAATATGAGCCTTGCTCACTGTAGTACCCTAGCTGTCCATGGACAGTCAGAAAGCTCTCAGAATGCATCAAAAATATCTTGTTCTGAAGATGACTGAAGTTCTTCCAAGTTCGGAACGATATGAGGGTGAGTAATTTATGTGTGTAAGTTCATACAAGCACACGTCTCTTCAGTGGTTCTAGTTGTATATATACACATGGGATGTTCAAAATTCTGAAATATTTATTTGGTGAGATTTGTGATTTAAATGTCTGATATTTGAGTGTGGACTCAGACTTTCAGAGTTCACTGTATATATATAAATTTATTGCAGCTCTTTGCATCAGTTGTGCTGTGAATGAAGTTCTTTTGGCTTCTGAAGCGGAGCCTCTGATCAAAAGCAAAGCCATTTCAGAGGCTTAGTGAATGCATTTGTCCATATACAGTCCTTTATAGAAGCAACAGCCAGCCAGTATGTTCCAGACGGCTCCAGGTCAACAGGATTGATGGTGCCATGTTTTCTTCATACGAGGGCTCAGGGGGGAGGTCAGTGACAGGTGCTGTTTTCTTCTGACACTCATTGATCTGTCCCTCTTGGTGTCTGATGACTGATCAGTGTGTCAGAAACCCGAGACAATATGAAGTTTCAAGGTCACCTTGGGAAACGCTTCTCACTTCAACTGTTTCTCAACTTTGCTTGTGGAGAATCCATTGAGAGACTCCACTGAAGCTGTTGTTGTGAACATGAACCATGTTAACAAACCAAAATAAACCTTGACACAAATTCCCTTGTCAAAAAACCCGAAAGGAATGCTGAGGAAATGCTGATCTGATTTTTGGAAGAGCTTGACTGAGAAAAGATGGATGCTGTTCAGAAAATAAGGCAAGTTTGTGTTTATTATTGACTAAACTCACTGTTACCAATACTGCTGTTTTTTGTTTTGTTTTTTTGTTCTGTGGGGGAAGTATATCTATATCCAGGTTATATATAGCAAGCTTCCATATTCAGCATATATATGTATTTGTGTGTGTGTGTAGTATACTGTATAGTGTAGTGTAGTATAGTATAGAATGAGAACTGGGTTTAGAAGATTATTTACACCAGAGAACAAAAATATATTTTAAAAAAAGGTTGTGACAGAAGTGTAAGTAAGTGTAAGAAGTGTAGTCAGAATTCAGTAAGTATGAATGATGGAAAGTCAGAATTGTGAGACATAGACTCACAGTTTGCGAATGTATAACCTGCAATTGTAAGATGAAAACTTGTAAATCTGAGGGAACAAATTGTGAGTTATAAACTCAACTGCGAGAAAAAGCTAATTAACTCTTTATTAATCAATTAACATAGATGTTGCAATTACTGTAAAGTATTATAAAAGGTTGTAAAGTGTATTATATTTTCAACATGTTTAAAATGGTTACTGATTAATAATAAAAATAAGTTTAAAAAAAAGTGTATTAATTGCATATATTTTGGTGGTTGGTTGGTTGGTTTTATTTTTTTACTGATTAATTTATTTTATTGAATTTTTTTCAGACATCCAGCCATGTGTACTTGATTCAACAGGAGAAAGCTTGTTTAGCCCTGTGACAACAGGTTGCAAATTACGGTAGAAATCCTATTAATTTTTTTAACTTTTTTTCCTTGAACGTAAGTAATTGAGGTTTGTTAGTCTAGAGTTCAAGGCAGAAATTGCCAATCGATGCTTGTAAAGAGCAGATCTGACCTCAGAAGCCCATGCAGTATGCTGTGAGCCTGGCTCACGGATCAATCACCTGGCACCGCGATAAGACATAAGTTAGTTTGAGACTCTATCTGGGCCCTTCTACTCAGGAAAAATATTTTCAAACAACTTCTCAGCACAGGTGAAGATATTCCTTCATGCTTCTGTAGCCCTGTGACTATGAATCCAGACATGACACATCAATCCAAATCCTTTCCCTTCCTCGCTTTGGCATTCTGTTGTACCCCTCTGCGCTCCCCTGTGGCGGCGTGTTTGTAGATTGAGAATCAGGAAAGAACTGGCTTTGAAACTGGCCTTCGTCTCGACAGCCAATCAGCACGCAGACCAATGATCTCATTTCGTCTTGTATTTCTGCTCTAGTTGCAGCATTTCCTCCAGAGAGTTTCAGTCCCAGGAAACACACTCAAATACAATTCACATACACACGCACACACACACACGGAGGCGGACAGAGAGATCAAATGCGAAAACATGAGGCTGTGCATGCAAAAGCAGTCTATTGGTTAATTTAGTCAAACTGTGAATTGTGTTTGTGGACGGGGTTTGCAAGCAGAAACACCTGCAGCGTTGTTCGCTCCCGTCTGCTCCGCACACCTGCACTTCACTGATTTCACCTCCGACTGAATGACACCTTCTGTGCTACAAGGAGAATATTTCATAACACATCAAAATCAAACATTAAAGGCAAGAATCCTTTTCAAATTCTGACATCCTCACATCACCTCTATGACAAAGCCATGTGCGTTTCATCTCCTGATGTCTTTTCAGACTCAAAGAATGATTTTGGATTGCTAAAAACTACTTTATCAGAAGTTTAAGCGCTAATTTTTCTGAGCATATTACAGAGATATAACCCAAAATGTGACCTTGGCTTAGCTGTTTAAGTTTAAAATTAAAGCCTGAGACATGATTTTTGGCTGTTGCAGATGAAAGATTGTGAAAGTGTCGCGAATTCTGAGACTATGGCTCCTAATCGTTGGTCCTATATCATATAGGAAGAGAGGAACATGACTGGTGACCAAAGATAGTCTATCTTTTCTGACACTTTTCAGAAATTCAGCACGATCATCCAATGACCATCCAATAAAAATACAACATGAAATCAATGTGACATTGCGCTAAAAAATACACTTACCTCAAGCTTGTATCCCTTGCACTTTTGCCGCTTTAAAACCTACAACTGTCAAAATTTTTATTTACCACTAGCCCATGCTTATAACGTTTTATTCTTCTATAGTAACGTGCGTCGCATCGTACCTGTCGGCATCGTATAGTCTACATGCATGCCGTAGGCCGTATTCAAGTTTATTAGATCTATATCGCACAGTGTGATCTGCAGTAATCTTGTAGGATTGCTTAAATCGTGCAGAGTATAGAAGGCTCAAGTTTGGGTGAGTAAAGGCAAAACGCACACAATATAGTACCTTCAATGACCTGTAGACGATGTTATCATTTCTTTTGTAGCAGAAACCAAGTGCTGTAGAAAGTATTTTGAAGATCCAAACCATTTTGAACCCCACTGTATGAAGAAACAGAAAAGAAATAAATTAATTAGTGCTGTCAAATGATTAATCGCAATTAATCACATCTAAAATACAAGTTATATATACATATACAGTATGTGTGTGTGTGTTTGTACTGTGTATATTAATTATGTATATACTTAAATATGAAAATATATTTATATATAATTATATTACATTACATATGTTTAAATATTAAATATATTTATATATAATACAAATTATATGAATATAAATATATACATATAAATATTTTCAAAATATGTGTGTGCATTTATATACATAATAAAGACACACATATTTTATGTAAACAAAAAAAAATATTTTCTATGTGTATTAATTGTTTGACGGTACTAAAGAGATACTAAGTAATTTAATTAATCAATTTAATTTTTCAGAACACTGTCTTCTTTCCATAGTGCCCCCTGCTACAATACACAAGTACCCAGCCTTCACCTATCATAAAAGAAAGCATGTTTCATCAGTCCAGGCGACCCTCTTCCATTGCTTCATGCTCTAGTTCTGACACTCACATGCATGTTATAGACGCTACCTGCTGTCCTCATGTGCAGTCTGACCCGTCAACACAGCCCCGTACGCAGAAAAATTATGAAGCACTGCATGTGCTATATGACACCTTTTATTCATGCCCAGCATTTTTCAGCAGCTCTTCTGTGTAATCTGATGCTAGCTTACGTGCATCACTGCATCACTCACAGGACACTCATCTAGCCATCACTACATGGCCCTTGTCGGAGTCACAGATGTTTTCTCTTGCCCATTTTTCTTTTTTCCCGCACATGAAAGAAGCACATCAAGGTCTGACTGTTCACTTGCTAATATTATATCCAGCCTTGAAATGAGTTTTAGAACCACCCTCACAGCAGCATTTTTGTAATTTGACGCAAAGCTAATACAATACTAATCATAGTGTTATAAATGTGCTTTTTCAAAATGAATATCTAAAAAACCTTGCAGGATTTATCGTCCTCACAGCTATTTCCAGATGACAGAATGCATTGTGTCATGTTTTAGAATGTATTGGTAATTATAAATACCATACTAACCTCTACCATAATATAAAAGAATATTTTGAGCGCCATGTTATTACTAGACGCAATAATGTATAACCTATGTGACACATTATAAAGAAAATATTATTTCCCGGGGCCCTACTGAACATGTTTAGTTTGTGAACATGTCCAGAAGACTAACTGCTTGAGTGGATATGCAATCTAATACCTAGATATTATTATAAGTGGTTTTCAGGCATTACTTAATGCTGCATACATAAGTTATTATTCAAATGACTGCAGAGTAGCGCCTGTGGCATCTCTATGGATCATTTGTCACATCTAATGAATTAATGCTTTGTGTTTGGACCCCAGACCTCTAAAGGACGCTATGAGATTGTGAAACTTTCGTAATTATGAGAAATAATACTGTAGTTATTGTACATTGGTGTGAGATTCTTGCATTTTTCTCCTTTCTAAACATATCTATTTTGCATATATACAATCAGTCAGTCTCCACAGCTCACATTCAACCAAATAAAGATGTGACCCGGCTTATCAAAATGTTGCTACACATGTTTTTAGAAAATTTTACACAGGAATCCACCTTTTAAAAAGCTGTGATTTGTTTTTGGGTTACAGATAACCATTCGTTTGCGTCTTATAAACAATTCTCTTGAAGGCAAAGTCAGTAAAACAGTTTTTGAGGTGTCTGGTTAGTTGTGATGTCATTACGTGCCAAAAGCTTGGGTAATACTGTTGAATATTAATTAGGTCATTCTGTTGTTGCTAGGAAACCTTCCTGGTCCATCCGGTCACGTAACCTAATTAAAACTGATTCGATTTTAGCAAATCAGTGGGGTGCATGTCATGTGATCTATTTCATATTCATGAGCCGCATATTTACCTTAGCATACGATTTATAGGACAATGTACAATGGATTTTTATGAGCAAATAAAAAAAACATTACCTTTTCCAGGTAAGCTATCAGGTAACATAAAGTGCTATATTACAGTATAAAAATGATATGAAATATTCCAGATGACATGGGTTTGATATTTTATAGTAGTATTGTAGTTTCTAATCCATCTCTGATGGTTAAATTAACATTGCATTTATTCCACAAGGGTAGTGTGTGTGTGTGTGTGTGTGTGTGTG
>JAUCNO010000794.1:3228814-3239284 GCA_032353835.1 Enteromius viviparus
TGTCCTCAAAGCTTTTTTGGGGGGCAGTACGGGACCGAGCCGAACTTCGAACCCTGCCCTCACTAGGGTTCATACCATTCGCTCCCCTGACAGCACGCCAAACCAGCTATTCTATTATTAGGAAAGCGTGAACTCTTGAAGTACCAACAAGTACATATCACTGCAATGAAAAAAAAAAAAAGAACCCTAGAGGCAGTAAACCTCTGTGTTTCGATTAATAAAGCATAATTTCCATACAATTACTTGAAGAATATCATGTTATGATTTCAAAACGATTTTAATATGCTGGGAGATTTGAAAACTGATGCTTTTGAACGTTAGCATTACACGTATCCAGCTTCATATCTGTGGATTTTCAAAGATGGTAGGTTTGTTCGGTAGCTCATACAGAGATGTATTTGAGAGGCGAGGAGCTCCGGTTTGAATCCTGTGTAAAATGTCAAATCTGTGTAAATGGAAGTTGAAATGACACAGTTGCATCAACAAATGTGTTTTTATATTAGTTTTGCGTTTAATATTGGATTTGGTGTATGGCATATTTCCAACAAGATAGAGCAATAACTTTTAGCAACAGTCCACAGATATTTCAATTCTGAACCGCTGCAATACACACCTATATCAACGTAATAAAAACGTGCAAGAACCTATGTTTTAGTGCCATTCAGTGTACATTTCTCTAAAAACTGCTGCGAAATGTTCAGAGAGGTACATAGTTTTATGAGACCAGGATGCCAACTGCAGTTCTGATGAATGGAAACAAAGGCTGGGTTTCAAGACACATCTTTAATTATGCAATGCTCATATAAAAAAGATGTATATGAAAAAACACCGCTGGTATAGCGGTCCTGCTATAAAAGTGTTTACATGCACTGGGCAAACCTGATTTTACTGAAAAATGCACAGAGTAATTGCATCATCTCCTTCAGAACAGGCCAAAAGCAGACTTCTTACTTAAGTGTGTCTAGACCTTGTACATGCTGGTAATCTTATGCCTTGTACACGCATAGCATCAAAACCAATAATTTAATGGTAATTTTCCAGAAAGGGCTGTATGTGCTAAAGCCCCTGTTGACTTTAAAGTCTGTCACTGAACAATTCTAAGGCTTAAAATTTTATCCTCTACTGCTTCATAAGACAACAAACTCCTACCATATGCAGGATGTTTTTGTCCTCGTGACTAATCTTGACCGGTTTCATATTTTCGTAGGTCTCAACAAAGGAAGCTGTTACCGAATCAATCATTTCCCAGATGACAATGATTATGACACAGACAGCTCTGAATATCTCTTACGTGAGTGACTCTCTCTTCAGAAAATGTTACAGTGTTACTGTCTATATCTCACTGTATACTATACTGTTTTTTATGCTCCTTTAGATAGCGTGTAAAATTAAGAGCTGTGTTTATATGTGTGTGTGAACAGGTATCGTGCGCGCCTCCAGTGTGTTCCCCATCCTAAGTACCATTCTGCTGTTGCTGGGGGGGCTATGTGTCGGGATAGGACGCGTCTACAGCAAGAGGAACAACATATTACTCAGTGCAGGGATACTATTTGTGGCAGCAGGTAAACGTATGACCACCAGCTAACACAGGGGTCTTTTAGCACCATTGCGAAATGCAATTTGTTAACTGAATAAAATTTGAACATAATATAGGGAATTTCTATGCTCTGATAGCACAACTTATCCCTGCTGTTACTGGCAGGTGAACTGGAACTGAGGGGGCGACAACTCCCTCACTTTTTAAGCTGTTATTTAACGGATTTAAGAGGGTTGCTTACTTGTTCTAAAAATGTCATCTTGTATTCACTAGTTTCATCACCTGATACACCTACTATAAAGTTTGTACTTTAACTAAAGGTAAAAGACTGTATAATGTTCTAGGCTAGTAGTAAAAGCAGCACTAGGCTAGCTGGCATATAGTGTGTATTGGTGGGTCATGCATTTCCTAGATGCTGCAGTTGCAATTGTTGCTAATTATTACAAAATACTATATCAGCGTGTCTACCAGTAACATTAGTGCCTTGACCCAAATAAGTGAGTGAGTGAAGTTAGTAAAATATATGCAGCTAGGTCTCACTCCCTTGGCTTTATTGGGCACACTAGCAATTGATTCTAGAGTCTGTGTTTTTTTTTTTCATCTTTGTTAGTGGATTGCCTCCCATGCTGGTTCAAATCATGTTGCTGAGACCCGGATGGAAGTAAGCTTTAGGGTGGAGAGTATAACAGAGGCAAGCTTTGTAGATTAAACTCATTCCCCTGACCTCAAGGCTAGTGGCTTAGTGTCCTTGTTAATATTCTTGCTATGCATGACAGTTGACACTGTTTCAAATCCCACTCAGAGGGGTCAGAGTAGGACTCGTTACATTGGTGTTGTGGCCAAATAGGAGTGAGGTAAAGCTAGTGGCAAGCTAGCAAGAGCTGTGCACATAAACCTCACTACCTTGGCCTCAAAATGCACACTATCACCTAATGTTATAGTATGTGGTCTTAAGCATCCTTGTTAGCGGATATTCTCCCATGTTGGTCAATGCCAGTATAAATCTTGGTGCCATGACCCAGGTGGCAGTGAGATTTAGAGTGCGTGCAACGGTTAGGCAACCTGTGCAGGTAAATGCCACTCCACTGGCCTCAAGAAACAGGACACTTATTAATTCTAGAGGCTCCATTCTTTAGTATCCTTGTAAGCTTGCCCATTTCTTATGCTGGTTGATGGTGGTTTGAACCCCAGACCTTGTGAAGCCTGTAGGACCAGTTACCTGAAAGGCTAAAATCCTGTTTAGCTGTAGTCTTTACACACCTCAACCATCCAATCATGGTGTTCAGGGTCACTTGAAAATGACAAACAAGTGTGTTGTAGCAGGTTTGGTTAGCCTAAGTTACACCAACCAAACCTTGGACTTCCGGTTATGGAGTGGTTCTGAGTAGACGCAAGGTAACAACCCTCCTTTAATTTTAAATATAAATCATTAATACTCACTTAAAATTTTGACACAACTGAGGAACAGGAGTCGAAGGTGAGATCGTTCAGCTCAGATCTTGTGCAAATTTCCCTGAATCAATGTTAAGAAACTGACAGAAAAGGTTAATGACATGTAAAATGGAAAGAGACGGAACAATCTGAGCCTGGTGGGATTACCGGAAAAGAAGAAGGAAACAACATGTGCGTGCTTTTAGAGGCCTGGATTCCCAAAATATTGGAAATGGACTTAAACACATCATTAGTTATAGAGTGTACTCATAGACTGGGCCCACAACAAAATAAGGATACTCAGAACACAAGACGGGGGTGTCAGTACACCACCAAGAACGATGATAATGAAGTTCCTAAACTTAAAAAAAAAAAAAAAAAAACGGGCTTAGAGCGGCCAGGTCACAGGGGGTGATTTCATAGAAGGAACATACTCTTCGCTTTCATCCAGATATTTTGGCTGCTGTTCACAAGAAACAACGCATGTATGATGATGTTGAGACAGAAGCTGTGAGAGAGAGGAATCGGTTAACACAGGATCTTATACCCCGCTCTTCTTCAGCTTACTTATCAGGAGAAATCAAGGGTGTTTGACACCCGGTGGCGGTCGAAAACTTCATTGAGGTGGGCTCAATCCAATCTGACTGTTAAAGGCCTGAATGCAGGTTTGAGAGAACTCGGATAAACGTTATCCTTTTTTTTTTTAGTTAGAGATGAATCTGTAAAATAACAAAATATGTTTGTTCTCTGGAAATTTGAAAATGTGTGTTTATAGTTCAAAATCATATGTGAGAGTAATGTCACAAATAAGGTTGTTGTGATGAATACAGACATATGTACCTGATAGTTCCTCACGGGAGTGTGGACCAATTACTGCCATATACGAAGTGTAAGGGGTGGGGTTCAGCACAAAAGTATGGACACTACTGGGGAAATCCCAGTATGTAAGATATACTTCCTATAGAAATTCATAAAACATTATTTTAAAAAGTTGCTACGGTAAGTCCTTTTATGGAAATTATAGTAGAGGTATTTCATCAAGATCTTTTGCCTGCATCAATAAGAAAAGCTTTAATTACATTATTACCAAAACCAGGAAAAATTAACACCAAGTGTGAAAATATGCGGCCAATTAGTTTGTTGAATTCAGACACAAGTAAAATTATGGCAAAAAGGTTATAAGGTATACCACCGAATTTAATAGGGGAGGATCAAAATGGTTTTATTCAAGGTAGGCAAAGATTTCACAATGTGCAGAAAGTCCTAAATATTCTTTATGAACAGAGGGATGAACGAGATACTACTCTACAATAATTGGACGGCGAAAAGGCCTTTAATAGGGTTGAATGGTCAGATTTGTTTAATTTATTGGTCAGATTTGGTTTTGGTGAAAAGTACTGTAGGTGGGTTAGATTACATTATAATAGTTTTACAGCAGAAGTGTTGACAAATTATATTGTTTCAAAAACATTTAGCGTATCAAGAGGGTGTAGACAAGGTTCTCCCCTTTCTCCTCTTCTTTTTGCAATCTCCGTCGATCCTTTTGCAATAGCAGTAATGACAGGCATTAAAATTGAACAGATAAAATTGCGTTATTCACTGATGATGGCATTCTTTTCTTTAAACATCTTAATACGTCAATACCTGCTTAACTAGATCTCATTAATACATTTGAAAAGATTTATTGATACAAAATGAACAATTCTGAAAGTTCTATTATAACTAAATGAGATGGACAGGCAGCAACCTTGTAATCATGTTGCAACCTTCAATGTAATGGATCGTTTTACATACTTGGGTATAAAAATTGTACCAACGATAGGAGATGTTGTGCAACTTTTATACTTGCCATATGATAGAGGAGAATTGCAGTATACTCATTTTCATTGCTATTAATGGGCTGCACCACTGAGAACAATACCCGTCATGGGTGGACATGGAATCGACTGCTACTAAGTCTGAACTGCCTTAGATGCAGGTTCATGATTTGGGCTGATAAGGGTATTTTCGAAAGATAGAAGATTTATATGTTAATAACACTCTTATGTCATTTGAGGAAATATATTCAGTACAAAACATTTCTTTAAATAGTTACAAATTAGTTTGGAGATCTAAAGGACGAGATTCAGATGGAGGATTGGATGGAAGCATGTAAAAAAGCTCAATCTCTAACGATGAACACACAGTTAAAACTGCTGCAATATAAATGGTTGATGAGGATTTATATAACTCCAGTTGTGTTGCATAAATATAATGAAAATATCCCTGATACTTGCTCAAGATGTAATTACTTTAATGGAACACTGTACCACTGTATACAAGATTAATAACATTAATATTTACACCTGGGAAAATGTGTCCTATTTTGGCTAAAATCTGTGTATTTTGTGTCTGGCAGGTTTGAGCAACATCATCGGTATAATCGTCTACATCTCCAGCAATGCCGGTGACCCCAGTGACAAACGAGACGAAGATAAGAAAAACCAGTATAATTACGGTTGGTCGTTCTACTTTGGAGCGCTCTCTTTCATTGTGGCTGAGGCGGTGGCCGTTCTGGCTGTCAATATCTACATTGAGAAGAACAAGGAAGTACGGTTCAAAGCGCGGCGTGAGTTCATCAAGTCTACCTCGTCCTCTTCGCCGTATTCTCGCATACCTAGCTTTCGGTATCGTCGACGGCACTCACGCTCCAGTTCTCGTTCAACGGAAGCATCTCGCGAAGCGTCACCCGTAGGCATGAAGATGATGAGCTCCGTGCCTGTCGGAGAGATCAACATGTACACATTGACAAGAGACCCCCTCAAGTCAGGGACGGACAGCTCTTACAGCCCAGACCACGATTCAGGATTCCTCCAAGTGCACAACTGCTTTCCCAAAGACCTTAATGATGGTATCAACAGGAGGACAACACCTGTATGAGGGCACACACTGGAATGGAAGAGATAATGTTAAGGCCATACTGAATGGATAGCCAGCAGGGCTCAGTGGCCTGTGGCAGATGCCAGAGGAAAGGATACTTATTGGTGAAGCCAGTCAACCAGTGACGTCTCTCATCAGTGAAGGAGAAGCAGTTTGTGAGAAAGGAAGGATTTCATCTCGACATATACCAACAAACACCGTAACCACGCTAATTTGTTTTTCTGCTTGCTTGGTTCTCACATATAAACAGAAACTCTCAGAGGGACTCGTCAAAGGGCAAGACATGCAAATGTAAAATGGATGGTTTTTGGCAGATATTAAGAACATTGAGTAAGCCAATCCATTTCCTTGGTTGAAAAATATCTTTTTGTTTGTCAGTACAGTGCCATACTCTCAATGTAAACCAATGTGATAATGACTCTCACAGTATGAGATGGTGCTAACATAGGCTCACAGCTGAAGCCTTCCCATTAGTGTGTGTTTAGTACAGACTCAAACTGAATACTGAACGCCCTTGTTCGTGTCATATGTTTGTAGCCACAGTTGTCTATTCAGTGTGCCTATCATCTTGGCAGTGTCTACTGCTCAGACTTACTCTGGAGACACTTTGCAACAGTGCAAAACTGTATTCCTTTTTGTTGTTGTTGTTAACTAGATATATCAGTTGTATTACTAAATAATCACTGGGACAGTTTAGTTTAGGAGATTTATGACTACTAATTGTGTATAAACACCCTGCTGAGAAGACCAGATTGGATTTTAATGATATTCTGACTGGTTTGATCTGGTCTGGGGCTTTCTTATGTGGCCAGGCCAAGGAAGCCTTGCTGGTTAAAGTCACCACGATATTGCATTTGCAATGTATTTTATTTTGTCATAAGATGTATTTCTGAGGCTGGATTGGACTTTGTCGATTAGTAACTGATTGGATTATAAAAAGTTTAACCATGTTACAAATCAAATTTTCCACTCAGTAATGTGTCCAGGCAGCTATATTTCCATTTAAAGTATGCGAATAAAAACTGGGGCTGTGGTTAACCAAATTTATGTCTTTAATCATCTCCATTTGTAATCATGGCATGCGATAGGAAGATTATCAGGGAATAATTTGGATTACTAATGAACTGCTATTAAGTGTAGCTTATGACTCATAAACAGTATTTCAACGGACTAAACCATTGAGTCAATAAATGAATCATTCCAACTTGAACTTGATTGTACAAATGACACTCAAATGATCCAACGTAAAAGAGCAATTTGTTCACAAATTTGATATTGAAGCTCGACAGACCCCGCTGTCATTCACATTGATTATATGGAAAAGGGTGGCTAGGATCTAAGAAATACGTGTCCATGTGCAGAGCCAGACCAGTGGTTAAAACTAATATTACTTTAGTCACATCAACTAAAAAGCAAAATTATTTCAGCTGCTGTTTTTTTTTTAAGAGTATTTTTCCACTGATGAGTCATGCCAGAGTGGTTATTAGCAAGTCAATTTAGTCTGTTTGGATTTTACGTTATGTTTAAGCTAGTTCAGACGTCTGGTTTAGACTGTAGGGTTCCTTTCCCAGCACCAGCATCAAAAACACATCATATAATGGTGACCAGCTCTAATGGTCTTTTCAGCAGGGAAAGATTGCAGTATTCAACAGGCCTCAAGTTTTATACTATCACTTCGTATTCTGACTGTCATCGATAGTGCATCAACAAGTGTCAGTAATTAACCAGCCAGTGTCGTTGTCGCTTTCCATTGTGAGTCAATCAAAGAGTGATGTAATTCCTCAGCCTTCATCTCCACCGAGGGGTTTCACCTCGGCCTTTGCCTGAATGTGGGTTAAATATAGTCACTTCTTCTTGTGAATTTGAGTGATGGCTGTGCAATGTCTGAATGGGGCACCTTTGGGAATCTGGCATTGTTCAAGTCCGCTGATAAAAGGAGACCTGAGAAATGACAGACATCCGCAAATGAAAGTTTTGAGCCGGTCATCCCTGAGAAGCATTCCAGCGACCACTGATAAGTATCTAGGGCAGAGTATGAAAGACATCAGTGCGAACGATTCAGCCCTTTAGAAGACCATTCAAAGTGTCTTAGCCTAACAAGAGCCTTATGCCTGGATTTCTCTTTGAGTCGGCAATATAAACTCATCTCTTCTTTAGTTACTACTGGTTTTCGTCACCCATCTAGCTTTCCCTCGACAGTTCTTTAGCGAAGAACCTAGCGCTTTTTCCCACTGCATTATCCATGTGAGCGGTCAAATCCGTGTCGCTAAAAGTGTTTCCTCACAAAAGGAGAGGTTGCAGGTACAGATGTAAATATATGGTAGGTGTTTCATTAAATTGAAGCATTTACAGCTACCTTTTCTAGGTAAAGCCATTTTGACACAAGCTTTTGAGCTTGGGCTCTTTGTAAAACGGTGTGTGGTGGGTAGATGTAAATGTTTGCATGTTTTTCTCTAACCCATTGACTTTGTGTGCTTTTAACAGTACTATTAACAGGATGACTCCAAAATGCCTCACTGCCAAGCATCGCTCGCTATAAATACCTGTAATGTTCTCTCTGTTCATCATGGAAGGCATTTGTCCTTCTGGTTTCTTGATTTGCTAATGTTGTTCTCAGTATTTCTCTGTATCACGGACAAGTAAACATATCGTTGCTCACATAAATAAATTGAATCGAGGAACGGTGTCTCGCTTATGCATATATGCTTTGTTGTGGGATTTTTTGTGTTTTGTAATAGGACTAGGAATAATAGCCTGGCAAGCCTATAGTTGCATAATAAAGAACATAATTAGAAATTGTTTTTGTTATTTTAGGAAGGCATTTGATGCTTTAAAGTACATCTTAAGATATATTTAAAAGGTTAGACAGATCATGAGACTTTAACCCTGCTATAATGTAGGCATTCTGCAATTAGTTACTCACCCATCTCATTTTTTCAATAATGTCAAGGCAGCTATTTTTCATATATTGAAAAAATTACCATATTCATCTGGTTCTTAAATGGTCAATAGATTGGTAGCAGTTGCAATGGTTAACCTGACTTGAAACTAAAAGGATCAGTGAATATTCACTTTACGTATTACTAATGGACTACTATTATGAAGCTTTTATGTCAAGTTGTCCTCATGACTCAGTATTCCCCGCAATATTCAAATTGACCCAATTATTGTATCACCTTAGAAATGAATCATTGAATGAATCATTCAGACTGTTTTTGCGACGTTATTTATATACAGTAATATACACTGAATATATTGAATTTGAATGAATTTTGAAGCTTTACAGTCCCAGGCCTAAATCACTTTCATTATATGGAAAAGGTTTGCTAGGTTTGAAAATAAATGAGGGTGAGTAAAGGATGACAGGATTTAGATCCTGTAAAGCACATGTGCTGTTCTTCCTCTATGAATAATGCTGAGATACTCTGAGGATGAAACAAAATGAGGAATGTCATGTAAAATGTAAAAACAGGCCAAAATGTCAGCATTTTGAACATTTCTGATACAACCCAGTGACGCGAGCTTCCTGTCTCTGAATGGTTTTGACACCTGAAATAAATGAAGATTTTCTTGCACTTTTATATAAATAGTGAGTCTGGCCTTCCAGTGACATTTATAAATGGTTGAATCTTTGGGGAATTGTATATTGCTCTTACCTCTCCGTAATGGGATATGCCCTAAAGAGTCATTTATTTAAAAGCAGGCTGTTCATTAATCTTCAAAGCAAGGACAACCAGCATGTTTTTTTTTACCATTTTAAAGATGAGCACAAAGTTGTCATACAAGAATGGCAATTGGTGGTATTTGGGTTATCACAACTGCTTTTTTTTTTAGATTATGGATTGTAAACACCCTCCTAATCATAGTATTAAAAATAAATATCTTCATCCTGCATTATTTGTGGTTCAGACATGAATTTTACCTCAAATTATTCAACATGCAACAAGATCTATGGAGGATTATTTGCACCAAAAATATAAAAAAGGTAAACTATTCAATCGCAACTGATTTCACAATTACAGGTATGTTCACATAATTAACATACTGCATTTTGTTCTCACAAAACTGAGAAACTATTATTGTAAAGACACGTGTTGCAAGTTAATTACTGACATTACTATATATATATATATAGAGTGGGGCAAAAAACTATTTAGTCAGCCACCAATTGTGAAAGTTCTCCCACTTTTTTCATTATAGGTATACCTCAACTATGAAAGACAAAATAAGAAGAAAAAAAAAATCCAGAACATCACTTTGTAGGAGTTTTAATGAATTAATTGGTAAATTCCTCTGTAAAAAAAGTATTTGGTTACCTACAAACAAGCAAGATTTCTGGCTCTCACAGACCTGTAACTTCTTCTTTAAGAGTCTCCTCTGTCCTCCACTTGATACCTGCATTAATGGCATCTGTTTGAACTCGTTATCAGTTTAAAGACACTTACAGTATCCACAACCTGAAACAGTCACACTCCAAACTCCACTATGGCCAAGACCAAAGCGCTCTCAAAGGACACCAGAAACAAAATTGTAGACCTGCACCAGGCTGGGAAGACTGAATCTGCAGTAGGTAAGCAGCTTGG
>JAUCNO010000794.1:3239384-3263124 GCA_032353835.1 Enteromius viviparus
TTTCGAATGCTATGAATTCGGACCTACTACTCGCCTCGCATGCTGTTTTTCGCGTACTATATAGTAGGGAAGTAAGCAATTTCGGACGCAGCAAATGTCTTCAAGAATACTAGAAAGTTATAAGCAGGTGTGTTTGATTTGGGTCTGAGATAAACTCTGCAGGTCAGCGGCCCGGAGTTGCCCACCCCTGTGCTACGGTGTTGTGAATGGTTGCCAAAGAGTTGCCAAAAGCACCTTGTGAACTACATTATGGGTGGTTATCTGCCTCGCTATCTGCCTGTAGTATAACTAGTAGTTCTACATCAACAGTAGACTTCAGCAAAATTAACCAAACGTTTTTATTTACCCCAAAACTAAGTGTTTATTTAATAATTAATTTGTCAAGTCGACTTAATTCATCCTTGTATTACATTTCTACTTCAATAGTTTATAAATACTATAGTGGCTGCAATAAAAAACAACAACAATTCGTTATATTTTATTTAACAAACCATTTACTATAATAACTCCCGTATTTGCTGCTTATAAACAGTAAGGTAGTTGTTAAGTTGATGTATTGGGTACGATTAGGGATGTAGAATATGTGCTTTATTATTTAATGACATAATTTAATAAAATTAGAAAGACAACAGGTTATATAAAATGAGAATAACATGTAATGTATTTAGTAGTGCTGTCAAACGATTCATCTCTGGGCATATTATGTTTGCGAACTGTTTATATTTATTATAAATATGCATGTATTTTTTTTTACATTTACATGCATGTGTATATTCTTATTTTTATTATATTACACACATTTTATGTAAACAAAAACCTTTATTTTGAATGTGATTAATCGCTTGACAGCTCTAATATTTGGCAAAATAATCCTCGTTTGTTTGTTTTTTTCTCTCCAGCTAACAAGCGGACATTGATGTTTTCTCATTCAGTCATCAATTTCAAGCTAATTAAAAGTCACCGTTTTGGTCATTTCGGGCCATCCAATACTCAAAATTGATTTCAGTGCATCCCTACTAATTTTTCCTTCAGTAAACTGTTTGAAGCTTATTAGAGAGAAACAAAGCACCTCTCTAGTGAACCGTTAAGATATTTTCTGTCAAGAGGACAGTACCACTCTCTCCGGTGTGAGGGAGTTGATCCATTTCTCGATGAGCGCCTCCATGTAGTTCTCTGTGAAGTGCTTGCCCTCCTGCTGCTGTTTGAGGCGGATGAGTCGGGAGGCGTAGCGCCGTTGCCATTCTGTCAGCTCCTCCTGAGAGTGAGCCGAGGTGCACTGAGCTCCGTAGCGACATAGACCCTGCTCTAAAAACCTGCCACAAAAACAACACATCAATCAACAAGAGAGAAATAATGCACAGAAAATAATCTAGATCAATATGGCAGTCTAGAAACAGAAGATAATGAGTGCTATTTGCAGCCAGGAATAGTGTACCTTTTACACAATGTGTACTCCTCACTACTAGTGACCCCTCGAGGAGGAGGACGAAACTGCCAGCCTTCCTGAACGTCTGTCCGGAGAACAACCGCAAAGAAAGGAAAGAGGAATGGATGATAGCATGTCAGTGCAAATGCCCAAGCTCCCATGAGAGCTAGAATATCAGAGATGAAATGGATCCGGGATGTATTGTAAAACTCACCCTCGTCGTTCTCTTCAGCCAACTCTGATGCCATTTTACTCCTCACAGCCTGCAATCGAGACCGACCTCGTGATTTATGCGCAAATACACACACTATTCCCTAACGTGTCTCTTAGTCAAGCACAAAAACTGTGTTGAGAGGTACTAGTTCTCTAAAGTTGAAAGTTTAGAAGCAAGGGTTACCCTTTTTCACAGAGAAATTAAAACACAAGTGACACTGACCGTGTGTAAAGACTTTAAGCATGAGAAATATAAGATGGCGACAATAGACAAACTGACCTCAATTTCTGAAAGGAGCCTCTTCAGTCTTGTCATGTCTTTAGTCATGATCCCATTCTGTGACAACCAAAACGCTTCAGTGAACTCAGCAAATTAAAAAGTTTACAGTGTAAAGTTTACAGCTTAACTGTAAAATCGTAAAGCTTACAGAGCTCCTAAAGTTGAAAGCACAATTGTAAAGTTTTTAAGTTTATGGAGCGATGGTAGATTTTACAGCACAACCGTAAAACTTACAAGGCAACACAAGTTACAAGTAAAAATGTAAACGTTTAGATCTGTAAAATTTAAAAGAAAACCGTAAAGCTTACTGAGAACTTGAAAGCAAAACTGTACAATCGTACAAAATTGTCATTTAAAGCACCAACGCAAAGTTTACAGTAAACTGTAAAGTTTTGTGCAAAACAGCAAAGCTTTCGGAACACCCAAGGTTCAGAGCAAAACTGAAGTTAATAGTGTTTATGCCATAACTTTAACTTTTTGAACGAAACTGTAAAACTTTACAAAGCACCTTGATACCAAAGTACGATCATTTCGAACTAAACTGTAGTTTAAGTTAGAATAAAAAAGTAAAGAGCTACAGAAAACTTAGCTAAGAGCAAGTATGTACAGTGGAGAACAAAACTAATGTTTACTGTGCAAATGCAAAATTTACAGCACAAATGTAAAATGTAAAGCTTTCAAAGCACCTTAATTAGAACTTTAAAGCAAAATTTAAGCTTAACTGTAAAACTGCAAATCTTAAAAGGTTTGGGGAAAATGGAAGATTAAGGCTCAACCGTATAACTTAGAATGAAACTACAAAGCCTTATAAACCACCTAAACTTTAGATCTATTTTAGACCAAAACTGTAGTTTATAGCACAACTGTAAAAGTTGGAACTTGATATTTAAGGGTTATACTATCGTTTAACGCGTAAATATAAGATTTACAGCAAAAATGTAAATTTTGAACTAAATTAAAAAGCTTTTAAAGCACAGTGAGTTGAGAGGAAAGTTTGTCGTCCAGTTGTATATCTTGCTCAACTGTAAAGTTTACAGAGGACTAAAGTTTAGAGCTAAACTGTGAGTTTTACAGTGTAAAGTTTACAGCGTAACTAAAATTCTTTTAGTAAAAACCAACAAATGTAAGATAGTTCACAAACATCTAAAAGCCTTTACAAACATGATAAAATCCAACACCTATATCATGCCATCAATTTGAGACACAATACATCAAGCTAGTTCATTTGGAAAGGAATTGTGAGTAGGTCTACCAGTGGTTCTCCGTAGAGTGCTTTAGAGAGAACGTTGCACACTTCCTGTAAGCTTCCATCCAGCACCATACTCTGAAGTCCTGCCCTGAAACTGCCATCTCCCTTCCCCAGCTCCTCAGCAAACACTACGAGAACAAACACACCCGGGTAATCAAACCAGCCCACGCAAAAACCAGACATCCCATAATCCTGAGCTGTCTGATGAGAGCCATAGTTCCACTTGAAAGCCTTTTATCAATTTTATAAGTATTGCACATTTTTATATGATATACTATTCTATGTTTTACATTGTTTTAATTTTATATAAATTTCCACTTCTGATATACAAATATTACATACATTTATACACACACTTTTTATTTTTATTAAAGTGATTAACAAATTATCATATTTTTTAAACATTAAACAGACTAAAAACAATCTTTTAAAGAGACAGTTCAAAATTCAGTCACCTTTTACTCACCCGCCAAACCTGTAGAGTTTCTTTCTATTGACATTGACTTTGTATTATTATTTTTGTTGTTGTTGTAATATTAGAAAAGGTCAATGGCTACTGTCAACTGTTTGGTTACCCACATTATTCAAAATATCGTTTCTGCTCAAAAGAACATAGAAACTCATACAGGTTTGAGAGTTTTTATTTTTGGGTGAACTGTATCTTTTAAAAGCGTGTTTACACTGACTAAGAACTTAACAGTGCTTTGAGTACTAAAAGTACTAACAGAGGGCAAACAATATGTTTAATGGTAAATCCTGCTGATAAAGATAGTGGGTCATCTTACCGTGCATGCAGTCCTCATCAGCCTGATCGTAGTCCTTCTGTTGAATAAAAAAAAAAAAGCACAAGTCATGTTACTTACCCAAACTCCTAATCAAAAACAATATGCTATGGGGTGCATAAATAACTAAGCAATTATAGGGTCCACATTAATTCATACTTAAGCGTTTAAAAGTTAAAATGTTCTTAAGTTTTAAATGGTCAATAGATTGGTAGCAGTTGCAATGGTAAACAACAATTTTCTTGAAACCTTTCACCTGAAACACAAACTTCAGCAGATGCTAATTTTACAGTTATTTGACTCTTAAACCTAGTAATCTACAGACTAACAACTGAGTCCGCAATCAAGCTCTTTTTTTAATTAAGAACACTGCAGTTGTTGTCTTTTGATGCAAAAATAAATGAATACACAACAATGACAGTGAAAGTCTGATTGGCAGTATGGGTATGTGCACTTTAACACTTAAAACAGTATATAATTATTAATTATAATTTTAATGCAGCCTCACCAGCTGGAGCCGTGCTGCTATGCGGAAGAGCAGGGCACGCTGTCGGAGGAAGGCTGTGCTGGGGGCCGGGGTCCGGGGCCCCATGGCCAGCAGGGCCTCTGTGCTGTGAGCCACTGCCGCCTCATACTCCTGCCTCACTAATGATCCAATGGCCTCGTCACATGACTTCTGTGGCCTCCTGTCCTCCATGACTCTGGGACAGAGTTTCTGTCATGGGAGATACAAAGGGTTACGCCTCAAAATCGTTACCCTCCAAGTTTGAACATTTTTATTTAAATTAGGTGGTGTTTTGGTTAACATAGGCGTAGACGATCAGATTAACTACCTTTTCTACCTACATTTTGAACACTAACCCCGGTTTCACAGACAAAACTAGTCCTTGACTAAAACTTAGATCTGAAAGAAACTGGCACTGACTGATCTTGAAACACGTCAGTGCCTTTGTTTTGTCTTAAGATGCACACCGGTAATGTTTTTTCTAAGGTACTTTATAAAAAAAATGACTTGAATGTCCTAAATGATCTATTAGGCTAAGCCTTTTCTTTAAAACCAGATCTATATCTATTTCACCATTTAAAAAAAAATTATTGCTTGAATATACTGTTATTCAATTCCATGACATTCAGATGTAAAAATACGAGTATTGTTCAAGGAAGAAACAACTATAAAAGCAGATGAAGAGGCATTCAAATGGTATGTGAAAAACTAGCTTCCTGAGAAATGTGCTGAATGGAAAAAAAAAAAAGGATTTAAATACACATTTTCACACCGGTTGCACTGGTTTGTGCGAATACTGGTGTAGAGTGGAGTCATTTTTCCTTTTCTGTAATAATTAGGTCACAGCTGTAACGTCCATCTGGGCTGAGTTAGCGGAGGCTGCTGTGAACGCTTTTTCCACATTGTTTTTTTTTTGTTTTGTTTTTGGTTTGAGTGAACGCTCCACAAATTGTATTCCATGCAACTAAACCAAAAACCCAACCCACTAAATGAATAGCAAAACATAATATTTTATTGATCGCAATATAACCAGGCACCAAAAACAGTTCTACAATGGGCTTATATTTTCAATACATAATACAGTTATTATTACTAATGTATAACCATATGGGAATGGCATTTATACAAAAGGAATTTGCCTGCTACTGGAGTTTTTTTTTTTTTTTTTTTTTGGACAATAGTCATCAAAACACGCCATGTAACAATATTTGAGCCGTTCTGTAGTTGAGGCTAGATGAATAGGCCTAGTTTTATAATAATAATAATAATAATAATAATAATAATAATAATAATTAATGCTTATGATTCATTTTTTCTTTAATCTGGAAAAAATGACACTAGCCTCTAAAAATAATTAAGAAAAGCAGTAAAAAAAGCAGTAAGAATATCTGTAGTTGACATTCGGTTAAGGCATTTATATATTAATAATAGTAATAATAATAATACTACAACACTTATTATACTTTTAAAAAATCTGTGCAAAATTAGACTAACCTCTAAAAATAGTTTTAATTGAAAGCATTTGATAAAACCTGGAAACTAGTCTTTATTTTAAAGAGGTTATTACTATTTTAAATTAATTACAAGTAATGTAGTCTGAGACTGCAAGAATGTGCTAATAAACTGAAAACTTTATCAGCTTTTTACCATGAAAGGACACAAAATTAGCATTTTGAAATATAATGACATGATTTTCTGAAAGTTCACGAATTAGTGATTTTCACGCAATAACTCAAAATCAAATGTAAATATCTATCAAAACCTTTAAATCCTGCAAGCTGGTGAAAAAGATTGCTTACAGAAAGTCAAGAAAGAGTCAAACAGGTAACGTGACATAAATAACTGTATTGATGATATTTGCATAATGTCTAGTTTCCATGTGTAACACACACCCTGTGCAGAGTCTCTCACTTCCACACACAGGGAATGGGACTGTCACATATCACACAATAACACACAGTCTTCGCAAAGCAACATCTAATTAACCTCCAGCACACCAAACAAGGCAACAGAGCCTCAGTAAAATATATAAACACTCTATATTTGGATTCCGGGTCAGTTAATAATAGATGTCCCGTCTGAGTGCGAGTGTGTGGCCGCGTCTCAAAAGCTAGCGAGCTGCCTAACAAGACAACATTAGCGGGCACCGCAGACGCCCTCGAAACGATCGATTCCAGCGTTCGGTTCACACGTTCCACCGGTTTGTTTAGAACGTGCGATTCGAACGTTCGAAAAAAGCGCTCGCGGCGCCTAAACGTGAGGTCTAGGAAGGCAGCCCGCTAGGTTTTGAAACACATCCACTGTGTCCATCCAGAAGAACAACAACTGCGTGTGTGCCGCCAAATCAACGAAAATACGCACCAAATCAACCATAACGCGCGGTGATACACCCTATATATGCTTAAAAGACGAGCACAGCGGTTGATAATCACGATTAATCACGAGAGGAAAAGGTTATGGTGTGTATGTGGAGTGCGATGATCGCTGCTCTCTTGGCCTTGAGTTCCAGCCGCCCCCGGACACGCAGATTCACACGATCCTGCAACATTTACCAAACAATCTGCACCGATTATCAATAACATACACCCTGCACTCGCGCATCTGTCCGTGCGCGCGATGAACGGCACAGATGTGAGGGGAACATCGCAGTTAGACGCGAACATCTTTAGCTGCTAGTCAGTGTAGCGCAGCTGCGATCAGGCCTTTTCATCATCACGCTAATCGTGCAAACGCGCGCCGCGATTTTTCACGTTTTGACGCGCGGAAGACGCGAGCTGACAGCCGTATCTGGATGTCGAGATCGACGGCGGACGGAGGTGAGGGGGGCGAACGGTGCACCGCACAAAGGTGTTAGAGGAAGTCTGCACTTACCTAGCTTTACTTTCTACGCCATCTTGGATCCACTTGTCAGCCTGTCGCAGTGCATTATGGGTCAAATTTTTCTACACACTGCAGGAGCCTTGCAATTCAGAGCAGAGGTCTTTTCGCTTTTATTTATATAAAAATATAACCCTTCTCTTACAGGTTTGTACAATAAATAATTAAATAAATTACTTAATTAATAATGGGTTTTTACGATAGATGTATAAATAAATAAATACTATGTATTATATTGACGGTGTTTTTTTCTGCTTAGAAATATTAGATGTAGCCTACCTCAGACACTTTATTACAAAAATTCTAATGGATTTGTATATAACTTAATAAAGGGTCAAAAGTTTGCAATTATTTGGATTAAAAAAACAAAACAATATTATATTTCAGTCTTCAGTATCACATGATCCTTCATAATATTCTGTTTAATTTTTATTATGTTAAAAACAGCTGTGTAGAATTTTTTGGGGGTTTCTTTGATGAATAGATATAAATAAATGAATAGAAGAACAGCATGTATCTAAAATAGATAATTGAAACATCTGAAATTAATGTGTTTATCATTACTTTTACTATTACTACGCTTTGATTACAGGAATGAATTACATTTTAAAATATATTCAAAAAGCATCATCTTTTAAATGCTGCATTTTTGATCAAAATAAAGGCTTGCTGAGCAGAAAAGAATACTATTAAAACAAAAAAATGTTACTGTTCAAAACTTTTTGACTGGTAATGTGTGGTCACAACATCTGCATTTATTTTAAATATATAATCAAAACAGTAATATTGTGCAATATTATAATTAAAAAGTGTTATATTCTTTCTAATATTGATAAATTGGTGGATAGTGTCATAGAAATCATTATAATATGTGATTTGCAGCTAATAAAACATTCCTGATTATTATTCAAAACTGTTTTGTTACTTTATTACCTAATATTTTTGTGGAAAATATTCCTAGAATTCCTTGATGAATCAGTTTAATGCATCCTTGCTGAATTAAAGTAATAAACAAAACTCTAAATCTGTTCTATTCTATTAAATATATCAACAGCAATAGCCTAATAATAGTATTAAATATTTGATATTTCTTAACTCATCCTGACAATTTTTATTTCACTCACGCATTTTTTTTTCCTGATAATTGATATTCATTTGTTTGATATTTGTCACAGTATCTTACATGTCGTTGTGCCTTATATGTTACAAAGCAGGTTTAGATTTTTCTTAACCATTTGCTTAACAACTCACAAACTCTTTTTCGCTGGGTTTATTGCTGCGGTTGGTGTGCGATATCGCAGTCAGTAGCGCCGCCAGTCGCTTGAATGCGGTACTGTCCGATGAAACACTGCGATGCGTTGCGCCACACCGCCACAGTGTGTCTTTCTCCTCGCAAACTTCCCATCCCGCGCTAGCGAAGCGGACAAAACGACAGCTAGACACCATCTCTCGTTTTACTAGACGAGCAAAACAATGCCACTAACCCCAGGTGCGCCGAGCTCGCGCTGAGATTTACGTAAACCATCGCTGTATCATCATCTACGCGGAGCGGGACGGGACAGGTGCACGGAGGGCGCAGGGCTACGTTACAAAGAAGACCAGAGCAAGGACCCGCTTCGTTTTAAAGTTTCAAACCCCATAAACACCGAGAATCGTCTTCTCGGCTGGATTTCTGGCGCGTTTCCCTGTGCGTAAAAACGCAGGAGCATCGGCAAATTCCAAGAGTGAGTTCATTCCAACATCACGAGCTGCTGCGCGCGGGCAAGTGTTTGCTGCGAACAAACGGCAAGCGCGTTCCTACAGAAGTGCATTGATATTTTCCATCTTTATATATATATATATATTTATATATATATGACAACTCGTGATTGCATGCATCACCAGATGGCTGAATTGATTTAGATGATCATTGGCAGTCGGTCTAGCGTGGGAATCATAAGGAAAGGACAATGTTGATGAAGGAATACCGGATATGCATGCCACTAACAGTGGAAGAGGTAAGTTCATTAAGTTTATATTTAGTGATTGCGATGGTTAAAACATATCAAATGAGTTAATTCAGTGCGTTATACTAAGTGACTCATTTGTAGATGCAAACCGGAGTGGCGCGCTATTTACTCCGCTGACTTTTAACACAGTTAATGTGTTCTACAATTCCATTTAAGTTCAGTTTATTTCAGTTTTATTGTTTGTAACTTTTCCCTTTTTTTCTCTCTCTATCTCTCTCTGAGAAACATCCATAGATAAATCCACTTGGTGGTGCTGTGGAACTTTCCATTCCCGTTACTCTTTGACTCAGTTGTTGTTGTTGTTCATTCAGTGTGATTTTGGCGTTGTTTAAACCTTCTTTTTTAATGGGAAACAAGATTTTTTTTTAACGAACCATTTACACATAATAGAGCAGTGCCAAGCGCGTCCCTTACCAAACCTGTGTTTTCGTTCAAATCGAAGAACATCTCGTGCACTGATCGAGATTGATATAGTCTTTTATTTTATAACGCAAATGAAAGATTAGTACTGTTTTGATTGCATTACATTGGGTTGTTTGGAGCCGTATCCTGACGCAATCCCTAACAGTATTATAAAAAAACATATTTGAAGTCAGTCTGGATAATCCATCCATATAAAACAGAGAACAGATCAAATCAGATTTGGAGTTTATGCGCACTCATAAAAGTTGACAAATGCACACCTTTTAGAAGGAATATGATACATAGTAAAAAGTCTAGTAAACGTGTGTGTATAGATATTAATATTAATAGTTGTGTTTTTTTCATTATGTTAGATGCATTTATTGACTATAGTGCCTTCATATATATCAGAAACAACACCTCAAAGCTTTTAACGTGATTGAAAACTAATATCAAGGCTTCTAATATCCTGTTTCTACTAACTTGGTAGGAATATAACGTGCACACATGCGCATAAATCTGCATCTCAAATCGACTGACTGAATGTAACTGTAATTGGATGGAATGGATTTGAGAGGAGACTATCAGATCTATCAGCGCTTCTTAAGTACAAACACCAGAGTGGCTGCTGTCTTCCCATCATGAGGCTTTGTGCTTTTGCAGCCCATCTGCTGACTGACACCACAGATGTATTTCGTGCTCAAGCAAGCCGCCTGTTAAAAAGCATCATGGTTAATATCAGTGCTTAATAAATCTAGGTGTCCATCCGTTTGTGTGCTGTAAACAGCGTAAGCTGAACCTCAAATTAGCATGCCGTTCTAAATCTTGATTATCATTATAAAACAATCAGCACATTGTGATGTGTTTGTGTACATGGGTCTGTGTTTTAATAAGAGGGAGCAGCCATCTGCAGATGTTATGGATGATTGATTTACCTGGCAACGACTGAGACGGTTAGTTAAAATCTGTTTGATCAATTAAAGGTCTCATGAGAGGTTGCTGAGCTGATAGCGCGATTGCGGGTCGTGGCTTCCCAGATGTCTTCCAGTGACTGTTGCATCTAACAGCCTCATGTCGACTGCCATCAAGGACATTTTCTTGGCTCTTGGAAACAAGCCTGACTCTTGAGTGTGCAGAGAGCTACCCTGCATGCGGTGAACAAACATTCATCGTAACATTTATCGTCCTTGAGTGATAAAGACCTCTAAGTCACCTGCCGGACTTAATTCATTATAGATAATCATTTGTGGATGGATGCCAGAAAAATGACTGCAGGAGGGAGGTGATGAAATGAAAGTGCTTTTCCTGAGATTTCCTTGAAACCTCTAAGTTTTAGATATCGTCTCATCCCATGATATGGTTATTTTATTTTTGTTTCAGATACCTCGGATATAAGTTGTGAATCTGTAGATGAGTTATTATTATTTTTTGCTTACTTAAGTACTGAAAGTAATTTGTTTCTTGATTGCATTGAAAGTAAAATGTTCAGATTGATAAACCTTGATTATTTTTAATTGTTCACAATTTTATATACGTTACCATTTTAAAAATATATTTTAAAATGTAATTTATTCCTGTGATACAAAGCATCATTACTCCAGTCTTTCAGAAATCATTCTAATATGCTGATGTTTTATTATCAGTGCTGGAAACAGTTGAGCAGCCAAATATATTTTTTCCTCAGGATTCTTTGATGAATAAAACAACAGTTTTTTTTTTTTTTTTACCAAATATAAAACATTTCTTAAATGTAAATCTATGCTTTGACTGTTTTGTTCATTTAACAGATCCTTGGTTAAAAAGTATTCATTTCTTTCAAAGAAGAAAGAATAAAAATGTACTGATCCCAAACTTCTGAACAGTGGTGAAACAGTAAACTACTGTAACAGTACATTATTATCTATTTTAAATAAATGCTTCTCTTTTTAATATTTTAATGATCAAAGAATTCTATTACCCCAACACTGATAATAAAACATCAGCATATTAATGATTTCTAAAAGACTGGAGCAAGGATTCTTTGTATCACAGAAATAAATTTCATTTTAAAATATATTCACACAGAAAACACTTATTTGAATAAAATGATATTTCACAATATTACAGTTTTTTTTCTGGATTTTTAATCTAATAAATGCAGATTTGATGAGCAGAAGAAACATCTTTAACAAGCATTAAATATCTTACTGACCCCAAATATTCAAACAGTGATGTATATATATATATACATCACTGTATATACATCACTGCATGTATTCAGACACCTTCAACACATTATATTACAGTTAATTCACTATAGTTTCAAAAATAGTAATAAAATATTAATTAAATATTAATAAAATAGTAATTAAATATTATACCAGAACAAATTCATCTGGATAGTGTCAAAGAACTTTGATAGAAAGGTATGTAATGGATTTCAATCAACCAGAAATTATGCAGCTGTTAAATTTAAGTGCTCAATTAGATCAATCCAATTTAGCTTAACCAATTACCAAGCAATGCTTATATCTGTTCAGTCTGAGGTGGAAGAAGGTTGCACTAGCAATTAAAGAAAAAACATTTAAGCAAAACATTCTCAGCTCAAAACGTCTGAATAATTTGTGCTCCCAGATTTTACTGATAGTCCACGGTATGAAGTATTTCTGGGTATATGTCACAGTTCACTTTATTTTGCTATCTGCACATTTACGAAATATAGTGTCCTGCACCTGTTAGTAAAAAAAAATTACAGATTTTATTTTGATTACTGTTTTATTTTAAATGGTATCACAGAAACAAGTCGTTTGATGTTGAGGTCAGAATTAAACATTAGCACATTCCCCGCCCACTTGTTTGGTTTTTTGCCATTGGTATGAATGAAAATGCACACTCATTGTTCACCTCTAGGTGCCGCTTTTATAGATTTAAAAGCTCACAAACACTGCTTTAAATGAAATAAACCACTCAGGGTTTTGGAAAAATTAATTGTTGAACGAATTTGGGGAGTCATTTATAATCCATAACAGGTGCACTTTAGAATTAACTTACAACAGTATTGATTGTAAAAAAATATATGTTGCAATTAACATGAAATATGATTTATTAATGTTTTTTGTTTAGTTCATGTTATGGTTTATTGCAAAATGTTACAGATTAAGTTAACCATAATAACACCTGATATCAATCACTGAGCATTGCACAGGTAGTGTCATGCATATTTTCTTCAGCAAATGTAAAAATATATCTTCTACAATCTTTGAGACTGTAAATGTCGTTGCTTCATCTGTCCGACAGGTAATAACAGCACTGCAGTTATTTTACAACAGGCCTGCATGTCTGAATCATGCTGCATCTGCTTAACATCCTGTGTAGCAATAATATTCCTGGCACACAGTGGGCTGAAGAGTGCCCAGCGAGGTGCCTGACAATGTAATCTATGATTTTGAGCAAATCCACTGATGGCATCACGACCAAACTCCCACCGGTCCAGATGCAATTTAAAATCTGCCAACCAAAGTCAAACAGTCAGGAGCCCACTTCAAAATGTTTAACGCCCTGATTTCCCCACTTACTGCGCGTGTGCTGCTGTAGAGGCATTCGTAAAAGAGTCACGTCGACGGAGCATTCAACCTCGTGTAGCTGCTGCTGAGAGTCACTCCAGCCCTGCTGTGAACTCTGAGACACTTTCATCAGCTGAGTGTGTGGCATATTCATCTGGACACATACAGCACATTAACAGCATCCTGACATCTGATGCGCAAGAGGATGAGCAGCTCCATCACTGTTCGAGCATGTGAATAAATCAGCATTATGACTAAAGTAATATCTGGTCTTAAAGGTGCCATAAAATGGAAAACTGAATTTACCTTGGCCTGATTGAATAATAACAGTTCAGTACATGGACATAACATACTGTGAATCTTAAACATCATCGTTTCCTACTTCTTATATAAATCAAGCGTTTGCAAAAGACGACTGAAAAAAGGTCAAATTCCAACACAACACAGACTGTTATGTAACAGTCTAGAGGCGTAATAGTTACGCTCACTACATTTGCATATACCCGCCCACATTGACGTTACAGTTACCTTTTGCAGGTCCTTATTAAAAAATCAATTAATAAACTTACCCTTCAGAACGGTCGATGTGCAATCTCAGAACAGGTTGTTCTACAAAATCGGCATCTTCGTCTGATATAGGCTCAAACATATAAGGTTGAATGAATAATCCCTCCATCGTTCACGCTGGACAGTAGAAATCTGTTTGCGCTACTGAAATGAGCAACGCTGAAAAATAGCCAATCAGAGAAGACCTCCTCATTACTATTCATGAACCTTCCAAATAAGGCAAAAACAGACTGTTTCATTCTAGGGTCAAATTCAAGGGTTGTAAATGGACCTGTAAAACCGTTTCTGGGCATTTTTTTCCCCTTACCTGAGCTACATACCTATGTACATATCAGAGAACAATTTAAAATATTCTCTTAATGCATTCTATGGCACCTTTAAAACACTCAATCCAAGATCAAGACGGCCGAATTAAAGGAATAGTTCAACCAAAAAATAAAACAACTGGAAAAGCCGTAAGATGTGGATGAGTTTGTTTCTTCATCAGAACTGGAGTAGTGTGTCTTAGCAGCAGTGGATGCTCTGCAGTGAATGACAGCTGATAAAAACAGAATTATCCACAGCACAGAAGACAAAAGACCAAACTAATCCAGCATTAAAGATGACTTGTTATAAAAATTCAACTTTTCCAGGTTTTAAGTGCTAAAATCAGGTCCTTGGTGCATCTACCAACCAAGGAAACATAACAACGATTAACCCAGTAACTCTGAAAAACAAGCACATCTGATCTCGCTGCCCTCGTGACGTTGCAAAGGGATCTCATTATAATAATACAGCCCTTTAATCTGCACGTTTCCACCCAATGCGCCATCATTTCGAGTGACGCCAGTGTACCAGTTCTAATGCCATGGAGAAAGTTTGAGCAGAACATGCTGCCTCAGAGGAGGCAAAAGAGCAGTGCATTTATTAATTAATTTACTGTACACTGTAAAAAATAATCAGTTAAATTTACAGTTAAATACCATATTTTCTTATAATGAACCATAATAAAATGAATAAAATGAAATCTGTTTTGTAAACCATGAACAGTTTTTTACTGTTAAAATCACTGTAATTTTTTACAGTGTAGCTTGTATTGCTGCTGCCACACAGATGTAATAGAAACATATTTATTTCCCAGCTGTTTACCTTCATAGGCATAATTAACCCACTGGTTTTGTAACTTGTGTTTTAATGTAAAC
This sequence comes from Enteromius viviparus, assembly GCA_032353835.1. Lineage (NCBI taxonomy): Eukaryota > Metazoa > Chordata > Actinopteri > Cypriniformes > Cyprinidae > Enteromius > Enteromius viviparus. Next base: position 3,254,418 of record JAUCNO010000794.1, read on the forward strand.
TTGTGTGTGAATGAGAACTCACAAAATATGTCTCCTTTAAGATCTTTTTAATTAAAATATCTTTTTAAGTAAAAGGCAATAGGAGATGGACTTTTTCCACTGGAATAAGAGTTATTATGGATTGCGGGCTTGTCCTCTAAACATCTAACAACTAAAAGCACAACATTCCTACATTAAAAAATTATTCTGTATCCAGTCTGTATGGAAATAAAGAGGCTGGAAAAGCTGTGTAATGGTAAATATCTTCATTTGCACTTTCAGCGGCCTTGTTTTCTGTCGGCTATACACACAAATGAATAATAAAGGTTGAAACATGTAATAGAATGTTTCCTGTGATTCATACTGCCTCTGTGTATTAAAAAGTGCACAAACAGTCGCTTCTGATGTGATGCAATTGGGAAACTCCGCCTCTGATCTTGATCAAGTAAGGTTATTGAGATTCAGAGCGTGTTGAGGTTTAATCTGTGAATCTGGAGCAGGTAAACAGACCCGAGGCTGTAATTTCTATATCAGCAGGGATACATTTTCAGAGTCTTTTGATTTTATTCTTGGCTTACCGTTTAATGGATGTCTGTGTGTGGGTGTTTCTGTGGAACACAATGCACACGAACACACACAGAATCTGTTCCAAAGCCCAGTGAGTGTCTCGCAGTCTAATGCTTTCCATGGGGCCGTTCACTCAGGATCTGTTCTTGTGTTTAAAAACAGCTAAACACAGCACAGCGGAATGGAAAAGAACACAGGTGTATTGGGATGCTTTTTTTTTGGGATGCTAAACTCTTACTTGACAGTGTGTCTTACTCTGAAAAATGCTGCAAAAAAGCTATGAAATGCAAATTTAAGAAATGTATAACCTATCTTGTGTGAACTGTACTGATGTGGATCATAAACACTGCTCCGGTGAAGCTAGGGTTAAAATATAGTTTACAAAGGATTTATTTAATTCTCCAAATAACAATGACAAGCAAACCTTTGTTCCTAAGGCAGAAATTAATTTACTGTACCTTCTGATCACATTGCAATAATAAAAAAGTGGATTCTTCATTAGTTTATTTTTATTTTTTTGTCCAATTAAATATCTAAAGATTCTTAAATCAAGATACATTTACTGGAGAACCATAAGACTGCTTTTTTTCTGCGAAATTAATCAAAATGAAGCGATTGTATGATTAAAAAGATAAAAATAAAAAAAACTGCCAATGGACTCAGTATTTTGTTCAATTTGTAGAAAAACAAGACTCTGTTATGAGTAAATGCATTTTAATTTAAAGATGTTTAGATATTATTGCAAAACAAAAATACAGAAATAAAAGAGGAGGATATTCATTTTTCTTTTTGCATTGTATGCAATATTTAATACCATGACTTTTAATTGAAGACTTTCTGCTCTGTTTTAGGATCTGTAAGGGTTGTGAGTTTGTGTGTGTGTGGGCACACATTGTTAAATATCGGTTCAGTTTTATTCAGTACACCTTAAAATAGTATTCAGAGATTTCAGAGTAATATTTTGACACCCAAAATAAGATACCAAGTACATGTAATTTCTTAACTCTTAAGTGTAGGTGACAGAAGAAAATTCTGTTATTCTTTTATTTGTGATATCCCCCTTTTCAGGGTTAATTTGCACCAAGCGTCAGATTTTTTTGACAGCTTTACAACTTTAAATCTCAACTACTTCTACTCTTTAAATCTTCCTAATTAAATTCTGTATATTTTATCTGTATACAAGTGTTTTTATTTATTCTAAAGAATCTATTCTTGAATAGTTAACCTGTGTGAACAACATAGATCTTTTTCTAAATAACTTTCTAAAAATAAAGTAAATAATTCAACGATGTCAGAGGGGCCTTTTAATTCAACATCTCTTAGGAACTAGTTTGTTAAAACTGGTGCTCCCCCTTACTTACCTGTTACAAAAGGAGGTAGAGGGCGCTACATAGACATAGTGACCACTGACTGAACATACTGTAAAGACATAGAATATTAAAATATATTTTTAAAAAAACGCAAAACGTGGAAAGCAACAACAAAGGGAGTTCCTTGAAGAGAACATAAACTATAAGAAACACATGGCATATAACTGGCTGGTCTATTGATTTAAAGTGTTCATGCAAGTATCTTTTGACATACAATATCAGATTTATGTTGCTGTTATTATCACAGATATCACATTCAATCATGCATTTAAATAAAGCTGTAAATCTAGAGACTCTGAGGCATCTATTTGACACACTTTTACACAAGCGCCATAAAGCTTGCATATATACACAGCGTCCCTGTCTAAAACACTGTTTAGGTAGGTAGCAACCTAGGTATTGGAACAGTGTGAGTAACAGAAATACGTTTGCTGTCTGACAGTCCTTCCAGAGTCGATCTCACACGTCTGAGGATTGAGAGATTATTGAGTGTCTGTGACTTTCCATCATTCTGGCTGTTAGGATCCGTGATAACACCAGACAAACTCATTTTCCATAAACATACACACACAGCCCTGCTCAGTCTTTCCCTTACAATTTCCTCTGAGGTATAGTGATGTATACAATGTTAATACCATGGTACCAATGTTCAAAAAGATTCAGTCCAACAAAAACAGATTTAAATAAGTAAATTAAACTTTTTTGTATTAATATATATATATTTGGGAGTGGATTTGGGGTGAAATGTGATTTGAGCACTTGTGAATTCTCTTGTAAGATTCAACCCAGAAAAACAAGTTTTTTTAGTGTCTGTTTCTCCTCATGTTCTTTTCAATGGCACACCCTCCTCGTCTCTTAAAATCCCTCTTTGCAGTCTGTGAATTTTAATGACGTTTCTGTGACGTTGAATATTGACCTAAATCTTCAACCAGATGAAATATGAACCTGAGCAGAAGCTTGTGTTCCTTCAGTGGTCTGGAGAAATAAAGTTTTGTTTTAACAAACTGGGAAAAATGTCACATTGCGATTATTAAGGTCAAAATTGCGATTGCAATATGATAAACAAGGGGTTTGACTCAACTTGCTTGTTTTGAAGGAAAATGCACACACAGATTACTAATAATGCTGAAATCTGTATTTCTCAACTGAGATACAGTATACACAATTCCAATTAAAACTAAAATTAAATAACAGTAACATCTTTACATTACTGAATTAAATTACATTAAATAAACTTTTTTTTTTGACACATAATTTACACAAGTTTTTGCCCAAACCTCAAATGTCTATTAAATGATTAAAACTAGAGGCATTTGTTAGCTTTAAGATTAGTTTTTCAATTAAATTATTCAATCCAAATACACTTTATTGTTGGAATGAATCTCTTGTTACGTCCACGAATGCATTTGTTTATTTATTATAATCGCAACATTTGCTGTAATGTAATCGCACAGGCTGACATCGCGATATGATTAATTGTGCAGCACCAATCAAGACCCTAAAGAATCAAATAAGCTAGTGTAAAATTGGCTTCGTATGACTCCTTTAAGTACCATGCAATATGATTTAAGTAAATATGGTAATTGATAGGCTCTGTGGTAAATGCTGTATAAATGTTGGATGCGTGTGCCAATCATTCGGGAGCATAGTGTATGTTAAATTATAATATTTAGTTTGGACATGTACCATTTAATACTACAGTATTTTTTATGAAGAACAATTATTCATCGTATACACCTATGATATATGAATATGGCTTCTATTCAGCTATTTAATATCAAAGGAACCTGACATTACATTTTTTTGGACATTATCATAATAATTTATTATTTTTTTTGGAAATGTCATGGTATGTCATCTTTTTGGAAATGTCATGGTATTGGCTATCATATTCCAACATTGTGTCATGGTGCTGCCTAGGGTTGTTTTTGCTTTTTTCCTCTTCTGCAAAACCCAAAATGGTGCCAGCCCTTTGTTGGGATATACGTGCTTCCTTTTTTACCTAATCCACACTGAAATACAGTAGGTAGACGTCTTAATGTGTTATTTTTCTCACCAAGTAGTTCTCAAGTAGCCCAGGAAGCCGTAAAAGCACGCAGCCTTACTCTGAAAGCCTGAGGCTTTCAAAGGTAACCTCTATTCATCGATTCTTTAAATGAATCATGAGTCTGACAAAAGAAAAACAGGCAGAAACTTAATCCATCCATTGAAGTGTTAGAGGAGTGGCGCTTGGCGACTGTGAGAGACAAATGTGCTCTTTTGCACCGCTGCCAGAAACCCACCCGCTTCCTCGGGCTGCTCCTCCTACACAGTCTGGGCTCTCTGGCACGACGGCGCAGCATTCACATCAACCCCGCAATGTTTTAATTACCATTACCGTCTTAGACATGGAGATTAGGCTAAATAATATGTATGAATCTCTCTTTCGGGAACGTGTGAGTGGTCTTGATTAATTACACCTTCACGTCTCGCTGACAGACGAACAAAAAGATCCGTTCGCAGAAAATGCAACTCTTATGTGCATTAGTCTTGCTTTATTTTTTGCTGGTTATACTTGTTCAGTGTGAAAGGTGCAGTCTGTAGAATAGAAATAGAAATAGAAATGCTTCACTTAAATCATTTGTACGTAGATTTTCCAAATTTTTGACAGTATTGCAGTCACTCGATACACAATATATATGCAAATGTGAAACACCACAAATATATTCAATTAATTCTAATCTTTAGCTTAAAGGTTCTTTGTTTTATTGTGCTGTGATATTTAATGTTACAGAAGTGTATCTTCTGCTGTTAATATTAGTGAATGTTTAATGAATATTAGTGCTGTCAAAATACAAGTTTTTGTTTAAATAATATATGTGTGCTTGCTATATATTTATATTTATAATGTGTATTTACAGTATAAATACAAACACATGCATGTGTATATATTTTGAAAATATTTACATGTATTTGTATAAATATATATGTATATTTATATTATTTAGAAATACACAAATTTTCTTAAATTAATACCTGCATGTGTGTGCATTGATGTGTATACATAATAAATATACACAGTACACACATACATATTATGTAAACAAATTTTTATTTTGAATGTGATTAATCAAGATTAATCGTTTGACAGCACAATATATAAATATACTTAAACAAAGCTTGTAGACATTATGGTTTTTAAATATTTAAGTCTGCATTTATTTGAAGAAAAATCATAGAAAAAAAGTAAAATTGTGATATATTATTACAATTTGAAATAACTATTTTCTGTTTGAATATATTTTAAAATGTAAATAATCTTCTATGCAAAGATTAATTTTTAGCAGCATTACTCTACATATATGTGTAACATAGTGTAGAAATTATATTAGTTGAAAAAAAAATACTAGTAAATTTCACAATTACAAAGAATAGACAAATAAAACTGAAATAAACAAAGTTTTGAAGTAGAAAGACTCAAATAGTATATTTTTTTAATGCACGTTTCTAAATAATTTTCACAGTTAAAATAATTTTGTCCATGGCTAAACATTTACAAAGTATTATATGCATTGTAATATGTGATAACAATATTACTATAGTGTATCACATTTGACATTTAGAGTTGGTGTCTAATGCATTTTGTTTTCTTGAAATATATCAATGAATATGTAAGTTTATAATGTATATTAAAAAAATTTTTGTAGTTACTGTAGGGAAGACATCATGAAATGTGCATTAAAAACGTTCTAGTCCTCAGCTAGCAGCAGGTATGACACTGCTATGACAGGGAGCTCTATATTTCAATGCAGTAAAGCAGAAAGAGATATATGAGTTAATGCACTTATGCAGCATGAGTTGCATATTTCAAAACAATGTCACACAGGGCCAGGCTTCTACTCTGATGAGCGGGTTTTTTTGGCCGTTCGTGCAGAATGAGCTGTAGATGTGAAGTCAGTGATGCGAAAGGGCCTGTGATTTGTTCAGCGTGCCCTGCAGCACTTGTGTGGTGATGGAGACCTATGAGAGGCTGTTAGAGGAGGAATGGTCTCTGAGAGTGGGGTCGGCAGGGATGACCCCCTCCGAGAAAGAGATGGATAGATGGAGAGAGAGCTATCCAAATGCTCTTCCCGATGGGAAGTTTGCAGCCATCGATTTTAAGTGCACATGCTTGAAGACGCACGCTATGTGAGTGTTTACAACACACGCGTGTTAACACACATTTGACTGCGTGCTGAAATATTGAGAGCGGTTGTGCCTGATAAAAGCATGTGAGTAAGTGGGCTTGAACACACTTCAGTGAAGCTCCTCCTGGTGGGACACACAGATACCAGTGGTAAAATCTTATTGTAGTTTTGTATTACAGTAAATGTATATCATTAAATAGGTATTTTGGTAAGACTTTACAATAAGGTCTCATTTGTTAACTTTAAAACATTAGTTAATGTTACTAGAAAACAATTGTTAATTTTTTTTTAAATTTTTTTTTTACAATTTTTGATTTAAAAGATTTGCTGAAAAAAATTTTTTTTGTTGTTTTTTTTGTTTATTATTAGTGTATTCATTCTATATTATATTATGTTAAACTGTGTGTGTGTGTGTGTGTGTGTGTGTGTGTGTGTGTGTGTGTGTGTGAAATAAGGATGCTAAGTGAATGCTCTGAAAGTTTATCAAGTACTTTCACTTGAAATACGCTAAATCCCAGCCTCAATCCACTGAGAAGTACCAGTACTGTCATAGAAACCTATACAAAGTAGCCAGAAAGAAATGCTAATTAAAAAAAAAAAAGCCTCAGACATACTTTGAGGCTTTTGTATCTGAACTCTTCATATGTATTGTGTGTGTGTGTGTGTGTGTGTATTAAATACTTAAATTAGCATTCAAATACATACTGTAGAATTATATTACTGTAGAATGTTTTACCTTTTTTTAGTTTTGATGTAAAAAAATAACATAAAAAATGTACAGTAAAAAAATTAAAATTGTTTTATTAAATGTTCACAATAACTGTAACAAATATTTATACTGAAGAACTATAGAATTTTTTAAAATTGTTTTATTAAATTACCAAACATAAAATAAATCAACTTCAGAAACTTTGTTGTTAGCTGATGTTAAGTAATATAGTTAACATATTTTGTAAATATTTTGTAAATGTAACTCAGAAATCTTTTATATATTAATTAATCTTAATACTTTGACATGGTATCATTGGGCATTGCCTTGGTTTTTTGCATTCTTTTTAACATGGTAAAACCATGTTTTTTGGATATGTACCATAGTAATATGATAGAACATTGCTTGGCAAAGCTATTGTCACATTGTGTCTTTATTATAATGAATGAATCTGTCAACACTGGAACAGTCTGTGCGATGAGTAGAAAGTAGGCTATTGTTTCTATTTCAAGTCTGATGTTTTAAAAGCACCTGACAGAAAATAATCTTTGATGCTCGACACATTTCTGCCTTCACACAGTATATACTATATATATATATATATATATATACAGCCCAGTCCTATCAGACCAACAGAAATTCCCTTCATAGATCCATGTCATTTTAATCCAGCTTTCTTCATTTTAAAGTAGTTCATCGTCTCCCAAATGTCTCTTTTCCTCTTCAGAAGGCATCAACCCTCAGGATTGTCTGTCTAAATTTGGCAGCGCTCCTTTTTTTTTTGTGTGTGTGTGTTCGTTCTTTAGGGCCTTTAATTCACGTTCACTAAATAAAAGGCTGTGATCTCTGTTCTGGATTCAAAGTAAGCCTGCAAAGCGGCATTTCACGCTCTGACAGGAAGAAGATTCATGGCGTTCTAGTGGCGTCTCTATCTGCTCAACAGATCCACAGACTGTGTTGTGTTCTGAGCTGCCGTTTGTAATTCACAGGCTTTACTGAATTACTTGCTACCTTTGAGCGTGATTTATAACAAGCAGGTGAGTTTTGACATTTTTAGAAAAGGAGTGTTCAACAAGTTATTTTAGTGTGTTATAATATATAATTACACGGCTTTGTGGAATACTCAATTCTGATTGGTCAGTCGCCACATTCCAAGATTTGTTAATCCCTGATAATAACCGGTAAAACTAATAACACCGGCTCATCCGGGTACTACGCTTCATCTTGACCGTTAGTATTTATACGCATCACACCGCTGTTGCTGACAGCTTGGCGTCATCTTGCGGCTTAAAAAGCTTAACCACGAGTTAAAATGAAGGACTTCAACATTAATTTCAGCATGTATGGAAAACTAGTTTTCAGCTGTGGATGGAAGACGACTTGACCGACTCCTCGATTAAAACTAAAAGCTAAAACTTAACTCTAAACAAACAAGACACAAAGTTTTGTGTGTAATTATATACTCTTGGGGCAAGAAGCTGTGTATTATTATTCTGCAATAGCAACCTGCTAGCTGTGTATTATCCTGCCTATTATGCGGCAGTAAATAATAAATAAATGATAAGTAAGGGATAATGTACAGGAAGCCGGTAGTTAGCGCAGAAATAAGCCCTGACAGTGTGATCAGGTTGTATCACGCTGAAGAGGCTTATTTCGCGATAACTACAGGGTGCCTGAACATTATCCCGCTTATTACGCGGAAAAAAACTGGACGTAAATATGAATTTGAAACATTTTATTGGCATATTTGTATAAATTAACATTTTCATCCTTCCGCGAAACGATATAGTACCACGTAACTAACATTCAAATGTTAATAACACAATTTATAACATCTAAATATGAATATATAATAACGGATGTATTTTAAATTTTCCATTGTTAATTGTGGTTGTCCAGTGTTTGTCACAAGATGG
>JAUCNO010000794.1:3271434-3282938 GCA_032353835.1 Enteromius viviparus
ATAGCGCTTTTAACAATACAGATTGTAGCAAAGCACTGAACATTATCAAACAGAACAACAGAGTAATGGTAATGTATTACCATTAATATTAAATTGTCAGATTTAATATTTATTTTATTGAATATGATCATTGTCTAACTGACAATGTCTGAGTGTTTGCCATATTATGTAAAGTGTATTTGTTTTCCTGAAATGAGCAGTGTAAATTAAACTTTTTTTTTTGTACCATTCATTAATATTATTGCCACCTCTGCAAGTTTCAGTAAATACATTCGGAATTTAGTCCCATTTTTATTTTGCATTAACTTAAAAACTTTTAGCGTGGTATTGCAGTTTGTGTTGTGTGGGTGCTGATAAATGTTTTATAAGAGAAGGATTGTGAAGCTTTAAAACATCATCTTTTATCATGTATCCTCGAACATAAGCTGAACACCGGATTTTGACATGTAGTTTTCCTAAATGATGTGCTTAAAAGCTCTGCAGAGCCTATGTGAAAGATAACACGTGACCATGTTCCTTTATGAATTGCACGACTGTGGAGAACAGATGGAATACGGGTCTGCTCGAACGGGAAGCTTGCAAGAAACTCAGACAACAGAACATCCCCTGAGAAACTGTCTGAATCCTTTGGCAGTGAGAGGTGTTTGAATTGCACTACGCAGTGTGGTCGTATGCTAAAATTAGGGAGGATTCTTGCTTAGTTAGCCTAATTCCACTCAGCGTCTGCCTTTTGTCTCTTGCTGTATTGCATACGGCCCTGTCCCAAATAGTTCACTCGAGGTAGAATTGGAGTCTCATGGTCTTTTCCATTTTTTTAAATCATATTTTATGCGTCTACACTAACCTTTAAAAGTTTTTAGATTAGAAAACTGTATATTTGCATTTGTTACAGTTATTACAGTTAAAATAGATCAGTTTAGTGTATTTTTGCTAAATAAAAATATTAGTTAATTATGAAATGGGATTCACTGACATTTAAATTCGACATGGTATTTATTTATTACTTTTTTAAATCAAAATTGTTATATGTCAGAGAATATAAGCCTCGCAGTGTCACAGTGTAGAGAAAAGAATAGTGTTTGAATGAGAAAAGTGCATGCTGATAATAATAGAGAAATGGCTTCTGACATGCTTGTTAGACAACTAATGAAAAACTTAGTAGTCCTTTGTTGGAAACTTATATACGGCCTTGAATGGTTGGTCGTGATCTATCATAAAGGCTTAAATTGTTGCCATAGTCTATAGATATTGCTTTAAGTTGCTGATAGATGCTCTTAAAATAGGCATTACATTTAATATCTGCTGATACAGATGTGGTGCTGATGTACATCCCTAAACCTTAGGATTTGGGGTTTGTTCAAAACAGTAAACTTACTGTTTGAGCAAATAACCAAGCTACTATGTCAGTTTTTTTATCGTAAGCTCCACTAATTAATTAAAACACTGCAAGTAAATAATTGGCCATGACATTGGAGAACTATTTATGTCTGTTTCTACAGGGTTGTGAAGCTGTCTGTGGGATTTTTGCTCATACAGTGAGAGACCCTGGTGTAATGAAGGAGTCTAAATCTAGGCCTGTGTTCTGCTGGCATGAGATTTGATCTTGGTCAATGTCACCACTGACGACAATTATGTCCTTGTAGTGCTCTAGCATTGAGCCTTCCTCTCTTTCTCTTTCTTTCTCTCTCTCTTGTTCCCTCATGAGAAGCGGTCTCTGATTAGATACTCTCTCAGTTCAGCAATCAAGGTTGTTCTTTCCTTTTCAGAATGCATGCTTTTTTTCCCAAAGACTTTAGAAAGTGAAAGTCAAGACGAAAATGAGCCATGAAAGACTGCTAGAAGTAGAGTGACCAGTAAGAAGCTCACACCTTCATAAACATGCGCACTAAGACCCACAATATTTTGTAATAATTTGTAATATATATAAATATATAATTACAAACACAAATATGCTATGTCTCTACTGTATATTGCAGTAAATATATTTATAAATAATATATATTTATATATATATATTCAAAATATATACAGTTTGTCATATATACTTTATTTTATACTTTACAAATATATACTTTCAAGATGCTTCAAAAAAACCTACCTGAAAAACTATGGGCAAGTGTACAGTACCTCGGAACAGAAGCTGTTTTAGCCAAAGCTGTAATACCAAATATTTATTTGATTTGGTTAATAGAGATTTAGAAGAATTGATCAATTAAATCCATTTAATTGTTTTTGAAAGCATCCATATTTTACAGCATTTGTACACAAGTGTTTAAATTTTTACAGTACTGTAGCTTTTCAGGTAGGTTTTTTTTTTTTCGTCTTGGAGACGTTGCCACAGTTCTTCTGGATTGAGTCTGTCTCAGTTTGTTCTGTTACTTCATGTGACTCCAGACAGACTGGATAATGATCAGATCAGATCTCTGTGTAAAGCACCGGCTGTTGTCAGACAATAATCACTGCATTATTACAATTAAAGACAAAAATAATGTTTGAAAATATAACTGATATTTCCACCTGACCCGCTATCACAAAAGACAGAATTAACCAACTTAAACCCATTTTTAATGGGTGAAAATACTAGTGGCCTAAGACTTAGAAGTACTGTGTATATATAAATACAAGTAATTGCATTTCATTTGAAAGATATTTACAGATATTTTAATAACAAATATCAATCAAATAATATATCATAATTAACCTTAATTACTCATTTAATAAAAAGAAATTGTTGATATTAAATCAAAGGACAAAAAATAAATAAATAAATAAATTTACTCCTAATTTATTTTTGTGTGCTTGATTATTGAATGTTTACTGGAATAATTATATGATAATTAAATAAAAAAAACCTGACTTTAAGGCTGCAAAATGATTAATCACATTCAAAACAAAAAGTTATTTATTATGTATATATAAATACACGTGTATATATTTAAAAAAAAAATACTTCTATTCACATTCATACTTTATAATTTATATTACATATATTTTGTATATAAATCTAAAATATTTCTCTTTAATATATACAAGTATGTGTGCGCATTTATATATACGTAATCAATATACACACTATGCACACATTATTTTATGTAAACAAAATTTTATTTTGAATGTGATTAATCGCGATTAATCATTTTATAGGCCTACCCGACTTACTGTTAAATCTCTGCATGAAATATGCATGCAATTCAATTTAAGATTAATGTCAATAAAATAAAAAAGTTTAATAGTAGGGCTGTGCAATTAAACGCTAAATTGCATAAGGCTGCAATTTTATCTATTTTGATTTTTTTTTTCCAGAATTTTTTATTCAGAAACGGCACAAAGAAATTACCAATGCAGTTACCTATCATATGAGCACAGATATGATACATGCGCACATTGTCAGTAAATGTTATTTCATTCCTTGTGAAATGTTTTGCTATGCACTTCTTATGCACTGAATACATTTAGAAAGTATGTATGACGCTTGTTTGAAAAAGCAAAAGCAGTTGCCAAAACCGCAATATTAGTTAAAAAAAAATCGCAATATGATTATTTTACCCATATTGCACAGCCCTAATACAGTAAATATAAAAAGAAATGTACATGCATTATTTATTAATGTATTTAATATATAAACAACATATATACATGTATGTGTGTGTATTTATATATACACCTAATCAATATACACAGTACACGCACATGTTATGTAAACACAAAACATTAATAGATTGATGTTGTATATAGTGCACTAGGTTGTATGAGGGCATACTGCTGTTGTCATATCTGTTGCCTCATACACGTCACTGTGGTAATTGCGTTTGGTAACTTTTGCTGTCGATTGTAAAAGAAAGGAAGTCGACCACACCTTCACCAACAGATACGCTTGTGTTTACACTCCCAGTTTTGACGTTCTCAATTCATCTGTTTATCCTGGTGTTTCTGCAGGGTCCAGATGGTTTCTCTGATATATCTGAGCGATCTATTGTGGCTGCAGTGCAGTACTTTGAACAGGTGGTCTAACAGGGTCTCTCTCTCTCTCTGGGGTTGGTACTAGTGTGTGTGATTGATTGTACCAAGTGCATGTCTAGGACAAGTGTCCCCTTTGGATCTTGTATAGCTTCAGTGACAGATGAAGGAGGTCTGCTCTTAACCTTCTGATCTCTTTCTGTGATAACATCAGGATGGAGAGCAGCCAGCGCCGGCTGAAGCTTACATACTGTGAAAATATCCACACGTTGACCAACTGTTGGCTGTGCTTTGGTCTCATTAAGCTTCGGTTAATTTACAACTTAATTTTCGTAGCATCTCGTGCATCAGTGACGGACACAAGTGTGCTGTTGTGGTAGTAAAACCAAAGGGACAAAAACAAGAAAAAACAGTGCCGTTACCTAGTGACAGTGGTAAACATCTGTCACTGTGTTACCATGCAAGTCAGAACCAAATACTATAGTGTAGAAAGCCATGAAACTAAGCGGTGACATTTTTGAGTATTTGTTGCTATTCTCGGAGCGACTGGTCTCTACAGTGCTGCATGGAGCAAAGTGAGTGTGATTGGTTCTAGCAGTTTCTGTGTGGATTCTCCATTTGTCTCTGTCCCTTTCTGCTCATCGCTGACCTGGTTTATTGTGAGCGTGCCGTGTGTTGGTGAGATGGCTCTCTGTTGGCTTGTTCTGCACCCACTTAATCCCACTGGAGCGGCAGAAATCATTCGCAGGGAGGCTGGATATGACGCTCTGGCTGTGTCAAAACCTAGCGGGCTGCCTGCTAGACACAGACAATAATCACAATTGTCAATTGTTTTTGTTGGTGACGTAATCATGATTGTAGTTTACATGATAATACCTGAACGCTGTATTCATGTAAGCTGAAATGCAGTTTTACGCGTTCTTAAATAAAGACAGCAACTTAACGGCATTGTTTCCAGTGTAGCCTGCATGTAACACATTCAAAATCATTCGTTTCACTTTGGTTTGAAAGCTTTTGAATGTTGAGTGAATAGACTTACAGTCTGGTTGCAGTGGAACAACATAATGACTTTGGAGCAATTTGATTAAATCGAAATATGCGACACCTGACCACGAAACCAGTGAGATTTAAACATCTTTTGAAAGCTGATACAACTATTTGAAAATCTGGAATCTGAGGGTGCAAAAAAAATCTCAATATTGAGAGAATCGTCAGTGCATATTAGTAATTAAAAGTTATGTTGGGTAGTGTTTAGTACTTAGGTACCAAGACGGTGCTTAAAAAATGTAAAATCTGCAAAATGTTGCAGGAAACATTGGGCCTTCAGCTTGGGCCCTTTGGGAAGTGAGGAAACTTGTGAATTTCCCAATCGCATGGATTCCTATTGAAATGACTAGAATTGGCCAAATGAGGGTGAATTTGACTACGTCCTTAAAGCTGTAAGCACCTCACTTAGGTGTTAATTTAATCTCAAGAATTTACTTCATATCAGAATGACTTCCAAAGATTCGATCTCCTGAACTTCCAGAGTCAGCGACTATAATTCCCGCCAGAAGGAATGTTGCTACAACCTGGGAATTTTCTTTCAGACAAGATCACGATTAAAAGATACATGAAATCCCAGCCAGCCAATCAGAGTAGAGCTTTTTCAGCTGATGGCTAGGGACAGATGGACACAGAGTATTCTGAACCTCTGTCAAAAATGGACTCTTTGTCAAAAACTCTCTTTAAATGCTCTTAAATCGGTTCATTGGCATTTTATCGGTATCGAAAAAATGACAGATAACCAAATAACTGTATACTCAATAACCAGCCAGGCCGATAATCGGTCGACCACTACTATTGGCCGGTTTTGTGTGCTATCTGAATCATAGTGAGCGAACTTTACAGTATTACCCTGTCTTGGATAGGAAGCTCATCCGGGTTACAAGCTGGCCTGTGTGTATTATTTAGTCATTCATCTCAGCATAGACTCTTTGTTAGTGCGGATGCCAGGTTGAGGAATCCTCCTTTAGCAGTTATTGCCTGGGTTAACACAATACAGATGCTCCGAGGTACAAGCGAGCGTTGTTTAGAGCCATAATCGCGTGTGTGTGTGTGTGTGTGTGCAGTAGGAAATGAGCAATAGTCGAGCACTTGAATGGGAACAGTCTCTGCACACATGACAGTGTTTGGGGGAAGGACAGAGAAGATCTGATGACAAAGAACTGTGTGGTTCTGTAGCAGCAGAAACAATGGCAGATTGGAGAGTTCATCTTGATATGTGTGTCACGTCAAGCCGCAGACATTCCTGCACTCGCCGTGGCTGTTGTTAAACAAAACGAGAGAGCTGGAGAACGACCGATAAAGACAGGAGAGGGGGGAAGGGGCCGGACAGGGGGAAGAGAGCTCACTGAGGGGAAGTGTTACCAGACGAGGCCCTGAGCGAGAGAAGGCCAGATAAACATGTGTTGGCCAATATTTTGACCCAGAGAAGCACTGAGCATGTGATTCACCGTCAGATCATACTCTGAAACCGTATTGAAATGATAGTCTACTCTTGGGATATTTACATGACACTAATATTTGTTCTCCCCAAGTATAGCATTTATGTAAGGTAGATTAGTAATTTTGGTCATAAGACTAAAAATGAGACTGGTTTCCTTAACCATTGTATTAGAAACACTCATGCAGTGTTATTCACGTCTAATATAATGCAGCATAGAGTTATAATATACATTCATTTATTTATTTTGTAAATTTAAAAATATGAATAATTGTCATAAACACTTCATCATAGTCTTATTTTATTGCTTAATTTGTTGCATACTGTTTTAAATTATTTAATATACACTGTTTTTCGTTTTTAAATGAAAATCAGAAATGTCATAAAGTCATCCTGAAGATATCATAAATGAAGAAGCTTCAAAATGATATTTTAAAAACACTGAACTTTGTTAAATTATTTCTATCTTCCAAATCAAATGTGGTGCACAAATCATAAAATAGGAAATTATATTTATTAGTGTAGCATGAGATAATAATAATATATCATATGTCAGGTTTGTGTAGGTAAAATATCCCGTGGTGCCATTTCCCCAAAACGATTAAGACATTATATTTGTTAAAAATATGAATAACTGGATTGTGCATATCCTCGCAAGGATTTAGGGTGCAAGGGAAAAGTTATTAATTGCTAAAGTTCCTTCCACTCCGAGTCAAAATTTTCATATGTGTTTTTTTTTCTTGTTATTTGTAATGCTTTCCTATTAAAATGCTTGCTACAGAATTCGAAGCGTCATTTGTGACGAAGTGTGTAAATGTGATGAACGCTGAAGGAGTATTTTTGCCCTTAATTTATCGTCCGCTAGACAGAGATCTTAGAAAGAAAAGCTGGACATTTGCGTATGTGTGTTTTTCCGCGCTCCCATATTTCAGTGTCTCTAAGCCTGCATAGTCTATTAGTCCCTAGAATCCTGCACAGATTGCATGACCCTCGTCTGATGGCAGAGCGCTTGGACTGGTTGACCCGCGGCATCACGGTCAGGGAGGAGGGAGCAGAGAGCGGCCCTTTCCAAACCAGAGTTATTCTGCTCATTCATGTCGTAACACAGATCCCTCCAGCTCATCCCTATCTCTTTATCTCTCTCTTTCCGCAGACGGCTCTGAGCTCCTTTTTCCAGGAGGCCAACATCCCCAGTCATCACCAGATGGTAAGTGTGTATAGTTGAGAGAGAGAGAGAGCAGCGCCGTGTTCAGCATCCTGTCATTGTCATCAACCAACATAGAGAGAATAATGAGGGGCTGAACTTCCTGAAGGCCACAGATATTATTAAAGAGCCTGAAATATACTTATGCTGCTCAGGGCTTCTTAGAAACAGTCAGACTTGTTTTTCATGCCCAGTTTCCAGCATCTCCCGATGAAATTGGACGTCATAGTGAATGGTCTTCGTCGACTAGGAAGTTTTACATTGTTTGTATTTGCACCAGACCTGGAAATATAAAAATGAAGTACCTCCAAATATTAATACAAAGTATTATAGTATTTAAATATATTTGAAATAACACCGATTGCGACAAACAAGACCAATTGTTTAATTAAATCTTTCTTAATTAAAATATCATGGTATTAGCTTCAGCAGCATGATATCAAAATACAAAAAACCTCATGTGTTTGATACAATGCCACTATTTGTGTGTCTTTTGAAGCTGCAGCCTATGTAGAGCATTTTGAATCTGTCACTTCGCTTCTTTTACAGTGAGATGGAGCACAAAGAGATGCTTGTTACTATTTTTAACTTGCCATGCTGTTTTTATGAACACTTATGATGCCGGACTCAGGGGGGGGGGGGGGGCTATATGTGACGCAATGACCTAAGAGTTTAGATGAGTGTAGCACTGATGCTTTAAAGGGGCTGGATTTAAGAACTCAAGGTTTTAACATGCTGACAGTTTCATCTGCTTTTAAGCAGTCTGAAACAATATCTGGGACGAATAAAAAAACTCCCCCTCATGTGCCCACATCCTGTCTTCCTGGATGTGTAGTCTCATAAATTAGCAGTTTGAAGGTATGCTGGACAAATGTGACCCAGGCAGCGACCGCTCGGTCAGTCATGTGCTCTGGGGCTTGATGAAGTGACTTTTGGGTCTGTAGACACAGACACAGCTGTTTTTGACTGCTTGGTCAGACGGCTAAAACACGAACTGCGCTGTTTCCTCTTTGAGAAAAACAGTCTTGGAGCCGCTGTTCTGCAGTCTGCTGAGGGTTATGCAATCCTTCTCACAAAACCAGTCTGTGTGGACAAGCTGCGATATGATTCTTGCAGTTGTGCTGCGTTTTAAAAGCTTGACGTCAGCCTCCACCCACGACATGTGCGTGCTTGAATCTGTGTGTGTGTGTGTGTTTTCTTTTTTCTCTCGGGCTGTAAGTGAGGGGGAGCGTGTTTGAGAAAGGCAGAGGCAGGAAGTCTATCTGTGTTTGTTTTTATTTTGAGAGCAGCCATTACATCATGCAGCTGGGGACCATATATGGGCAAATGGGCGGAGCAAAGACAAGAGCAGGATCTGGATGTATCAGAAGCGCGTGTGCATGTGTGTGTGTGTGTGTGTGTGTGTGTGAGTGTACAACACAGATGCAGTCAACAATGAAGTCATTTAAAAACGCACAGGACCCGTTTCCTGAGGGATGCAGATGTACATGCTTATGAGCCACATCCGTTTTGCTCTCCTCACAAAATAAATACATTTGGTATTTTTATCTAAAGTGAACTGTTAGTATCTTATTCTCCTTTTTAAAGATGTGCTCGAAGATGTGCTTTGTTAAGTCATCAAAATGCACATTTTACAAATAATGCATAATACAGTTTTGTTGACAATTTACCAATATATATTTCTTGAAAATCAGGTGAGTTAGTTAGGTTTAGTAGCTATTTGATGGATACCATTTAACAGAATTTTCATTATGAGGAATATTCATAAAAGCAGTTGTAATGTAAAATGTAGTTTTTCGGTTTAATAATGCCAATAAATGACTATTGTTAATGTTTTAATGTAGTGCTGTCAAATAATTATTCATGATTAATCACATCCAAAATAAATGTTTTTTTTTTTAAAGTAATATGTGTATATTTATGTATATAAGTACACATGCATAGTATATATTTAGAACATTTTTACATGTGTATATACATTTCTATATTGTTATACTTTATATCATATATAAATATACTTAATATATAAACATTTGTCTTAAAATGTATTTATATATAAACACAAACACATCAATGTAACACATTTATGTAAGCAAAAGCTTTATTTTGGATTTATTAATCGCAATTAATAGTTTAATAGCACTATTTTAATGCAAAAATAACCTGAGCATTCACCACAAGATATACAATACAGTTTTAGATGGGTAGATCAACATTAAAAAAACGAAATAAACATTTAAGATTTATTAGTAATGCATTTACGTAACGGCTGTTTCTCGCCAAAACATGGTGTGAATGCAACACTTTCAAAAAGCTAGTAGAATACATTCAAAATCTGATCAGAAACTATATGTTCTGTCACAGTGTTCTAAATAGAACACAGACAATATTTTTGTCGCTACTTGCCGTTTCTTTGTATCACTAGCAGTTTCTGAATTAAAACAGTTTTAAAGTAAATCCCGCTCCATGTTTTCCAGTGTTAGAGGTCTGTAGTCGGATCAGCTGAGGCAGTAGCCCACAGTCACGAGTTCGGACCTGTCTTCCTGTAGAGGAACCTGCTGAACTAGGCCTGTTATTGGCACACATCTGCTTTGATTACGTCTCGAGGCTGTGCAGGGCGCCATAGTAAGTCCCGTGGGTTTCAAACAGGTCCTCTGAGCTCCTATCTGGGCCCAGCGCACACTGTTTTGACTGTCCTTGAATAGAGACTCTCGTAGCAAAACACTCCACCCTCTGCCGGCCTGCACAGTTTAAAGCGCATTCATGCTGCTCAAATCATATATTTACTGCACTGTAACAAAAATACAAGCTGCACATTACTGGTTTTACTGGGAACTGGCCCGGTTAACGTCCGTTTGTGGACTTTATCTCTTAACTTGTCCTTTATTATCTGCGATCTCTGTCTGTTTTAAACAACATAGCTTATAACGGACTGCTTGAGGTGCTTAGAAATATGAGACATCTTGTCATGAAGCATCTACAGTCTTTAAACAACTGATAAGAGGTGTTGGTTTAACCATAATTGTCAGATTCCAACTTGTAAAAAGCATTCGTGTCTTTATAGAAGCCATAATTACAGCTTAAAAACACTGAATGTTCTCCGAGCTCAGAACGTTCAAAATGCTTTCAGGAGTAAAATATAGTAGGTCGTGATTTAAATTCTGTTTTAACGCAAGTAAAATAGTATATTAAAAGTAGTACGTTACATTATTTATTAACGTGTACAGTCATGGCCAAAATGATTGGCTAGGCCATAAATTGTGTTTTGCAAAATTTGCTGCTTAAGCTGTTCATTCACATCGTTTCTAAATGATGAAAATCATGCAGTCTGAAGTCTGCATAAAGCTAGCGCTTTGACAATGCTTCTTTGTCAAGACAAACTTTCCTTTAATGTTCAAGTAATAGTATTTAGTACTAGCATTGCTATTTCTACTCGTTTTAAGAGTGTACTCTTTGATATTTAGTTATTTTTGTGAGACAGTCGTGTAATTAATGTTTAAAAAATTCTTGCATAATAATACTCATTGAGGAAAAGATTTGTTAGTGAACTAAGGGATTGTTAGTAAGTTGTTAGTTATGTATTTCTACATTTTCAAGGTAAAGAGCACTTTATTTTGATGTGAGAATATCTGTAATGTTTATTGATTTATTTATTTTATTATAAAAAATTTTATACGTTTGTTAGTATAACTATACTAATGTTAGTTATATACCGGAACCTATTTTATACCTTACAAGAGGATCCTGTAAAGTTTAATAATTTATTTTATTATAAAATAAATTTAAATGAATATCATATGCTTTCAGTACAATTCTTTAAAAAAAAATCAGAATCGGCAATAATCGGAATTAGACAAG
>JAUCNO010000794.1:3362428-3379461 GCA_032353835.1 Enteromius viviparus
TGCATATTGTATGCCTGTGCTGGCGCCTGGTCAGGATGGTACCACCTCTGCCTCAGTTTGAGCCAGGAAAAACCCTGTCAGTCCATATCCAGATCAGACGGTGGAGCAGCACAAAGAGATTATGTCTACAGCCCTGATTGTCAGCAGAGACCAGGACACCTAAATGTGCTCCAGACACACACACACACAATATGTCCTTCACACAATCCGACATAGCTGCGTTTGAAATTGAACTAGAAATTAAGTGCTGGTTGTCCGGCCAGAGGAGAACTGAGCCTTATAACACTCATAAACATAATTGTATTAAACTTTACTTCACTTTTGGTATAACTGCTAATAATGATAAACGTACACTAAGATGAGTTTGTGTTTACACGATGTGTTTCTTTAATACTTGAACCTGATTTACCTGGTCAGTGACGCTAATATCCACATATTCACAGAAAGCATAGCCTTTGGACAGTGATGTGGCACTGTCTTTCACGAGGTTAAAGGCTTTGAGAGGGCCAAATGATGTCAGGAGCTCTTTAACCTGCACAACAGTCGAGGATGCACAGGTATGTTAACACAACAGCAGCTGCAGCTCAAACCCTACATGTCCATTAAACCCAGGACGGGGCTGTTTTAGACGACAGGGACAATAGAGCACAACAGCTGCTTCACACTCAGAAACACATTTTTTTTACTCCAAGCCATTTTTTTCTAAATCACTTTCCCCCATGTCGCTTCAAACCTGTAAAACCTTTGTTTGTCTACAGAACATTTAGATTTTTTGGAAGAAAATCAGGAGGCTTGTGACTGTCCCATTGTCTGGCAGGCAAATAACACTAGCCAGGTTTCCTTCCAAGGAGTTTTTGCGAAAAAAAAAAAAAGAGTAATCAAACTGCTGAAAATGTCAGCTGTTGTGCTCTACATCTACAGTACACAAATACATCAGCATACATGTTCATAACATAAGAAAACATTATTCTTTTGATGTTTTCTTTGTTTTCTGAGTGCCAATAGGTGCGATTCTAATAGTCTTCACTCCAGTCCTTCTCAACATTACAATAATCACTAAGTAAACGTACGTAAAGAAGAAAATGACTTATGCTATCTGTTTATTCAGTAATATTGTATTTCTACAGGGGCGTCACAATACACTTTTCATTTAACTGACTTCCATTCATACAAATGTGAATATAAATGTGATCTCAAAAATTCAAGTTCATGTGGAGAAATTGTTCAATTTTCTGCGTTCCAGAGTTTTAACAAAGTGGCATACTTGTATCACATTAAGGGCCAGTTTTGCTAAAAAAAGGGCAAATTGAGTCTTTTTCCAAAACAGTGCAGATGGGAGGAGAAATTTCTGCAGGTGATTTACTAACAACAAACTAATTCAAAAACAAAGATGTAACATCTTTTTGGCATATCAACAATACTACAGCCATTTCAAGCGCAAAATTGTTTTAGACATTCCTTTTTTTGGACGTTAAATAATGTTAGTGTTAGTTAAACACATTGCGTGATTCATTTGAATATTATCCTCCCATAACTTTTGCTTCTGAAAGGGAAACCTTTTGAAATGCATATTCAATAAAACTAAAGTCACTGCGCGTCTTTAGTAAAACCTGACAGAGCAATAAACTGGCAAAAGATGGCATAAAACTGCCATAAAACTGGTCCTAAGACGTGTGACCAAAAGTATATGACATAGCACATCCTTTTAGCTAAAATAACTATTAAAAAAACCCACAAACCTTAAAGATAGAGGTTTCTTGTAGCCAGGTATCCATTACAGATTCAACAGTTTTTTTTATAAATGTAGATTATAAAAACTGAAACAAATCGCAAACTGAAAGCCTTCCCATTAACCAATGTTATGCTGCAAAAATATATATTTTTTCTCGCGATAAGTCATGTGATATAATGACTTATATGGGTGTTTCACTGAAATATATGTGTTTCCATTAGGTGTATCTTCAATTCGCAATTTCAGTTTGCAATTTTAAAGGGTAACGTAAACATGGCTAGCATTCAGTAGTGGAGTAGACTGTATATTATTACATCTTGCCTTTATTATTTAATTATGATGTTGAACAAAGTGTGATGTCTTATCTCGTTCGTTGCAGTGATCTAGTGTGAGCACCCCTTAAAACAACCACATATTAAATTATGTAAGAAAGGTGCATAAAGAAAGGACCTTTCTTTGCATGCAATGGTAAAGTTTCAGGAAGTCATTCCCCCCTCCCAAAATTTCAAATCACACCAACATCACTGTTGATGGGACTCCCCGGTTTGTTATATTTGTACTGCAGAACTGAATTTGCATCAACCTTTCACATTCACACTCCTCCAAAAGCCCATCCCGGTTACCCAGAGCCCCTTTAGTGGTGCTCGCGCTCCGAAAGAGTTAAGGAAGAGAGAGGACAGCGAGGGGAGGGTCCCTGCTGACAGGAAGTGCATCCGTGTGATGAATGCAATGTCTTACTTGCCTTGTGTTACATGTTGGCATGGCAGCAGTAGATCAGAACTACTGAACAAATTATGAGCGCAGACTTAACGATCTTACGGGCCCCTAGCTGGGGGACAAAGTGGGGGAACAAAAAAATGAAAGAGCTGTGAGTTTCAAAGCAGTAACAGTGACTGCAAGAATATGAAGAATATGAAAGAAATGAATACCAGGGTACATTCAGCTCCAATTGATTAAGTTAGTTTAGCTACTTTCCAATTAAATCAATGTGCACCATTACCCAACCCCCCCCCCTCGGTAGTGTCTGCAATAGGAACAAGAAACTTTTGCAGCAGCCTTCTAACATATGGTGTTTGACTTCCTCCTGTTACTTTTTACCACTTAACTATCTTACTTCCTTTAACTATGCTATCAAGAGTCTGATTAGCTTTGTTCACACCGCAGCTGAATGTGGCTCGTGTTTGTCATATTAAGTAAGTCATATCAGTGTGAACAGTCAAGTTTGAATTCATACGATTATTTCAATCTCACTTAACATTTAAACGCTCTGATCTAATCTACATGATCAAAATTAGCCACACTGTTTTCTTAGTGCCACCAATCATTTAGAGGTTAGATGTTTGGGTCAAATAATCAAATATATCAATGGATTTAACACACAGGAAGTGAAGTTTCTTTGTGCAACATATTGATATGAAACCTCCATATCAGTTATAAAAGTACAGCAATAATAAACTATTTTATTATTAATTTTTATTTAAATAATAATTTATTTAATTTTTTTATTATTTTTTTTTATTTCACTAGAGCGATTTCGGCTACAGGCTGTCTGTACGTCAATAAAATAATACGTACTTATTCCACTCACAGTTTTGGTCATGTACTGACAAAATCAACTTGTCAGTTAAATTATCAAATTTTTTTATAATGTAGAATATATATAGTCACAGAATATATAGTCATGTGAAAAAGTTAGTACACCCTACTGAGTTCACATTTCTGTATCAGGAGATAATGAACAATTATCTGGTACTTAGAAAGTCTTAACATTTGTAAATAAAGCCTCAAATGAACAATACTACATGACTTTATCAGTCTCTCACATCACTCTGGATTAATTTTCAGAATATCAGAGAACGTTAATCCAGTTTATTGAGGTTTGTGGGCATCAGTTTGTACACAGCTCTCAGCACATGATTCCAGTCAGGATGAGCTCTGGACTTTGACTGGGCTACTACAACCTCTTGATTCCTCTCTTTTCAGCCGTTCTCTTGTAGATTTGCTGGTGTGCTTGAGGTCACTGTCCTGTTGCATCACCCAATCTCCTCACATCTGACTCAAGACTTCTCCAAGTTCATTGCTGATGTTTTATCTGCTTGTCATTGTGTTAACACAGACCTGAAGGCTCCAGACCAGCAAACTGACAAAACGTCTGCTTTTATAGAAGTGTTCACTCTTGCTGATGATCAGTTAATTAAAGGTGTTTGATAAGCAGTGCCTGACTGTTATTCACTCTCTTAATTCTTATTTTAACATCTTATGTTCCTGATTTTTGTCACCCATGGCTTTTCCATTTTGGCTTAATTTTTGGTTAAAAAACAATGACACGATGCAGTCATGTGTTGTTGTTCATCTAAGGTTTTATTTTCCAAATTCTAAGACTTGGAAAGACCCAGTTATTTTTTTCTGTTATATCCTGATAAGGAAAACCTAAGGAAAGGTGTCCTAACTTTCTCACATGACTGTAGGTCTTGATGACATGATGCATGTCTTGATGATGCAATGTTTATGTTTTCATATTTGTTACTTCCAACCTGTTTACTTCAGGATATTATTGGTGAAATTTGCGACTAAAGATGTAAGACACATGGGAAATTATTGATTACATGTAAAATGCCCTTAAACACAAATAGCTGGCTGTAAACGTTTCTTGATAATTAATTCATTCTTTGATTAGCAAGTTCAATCGTACCTGATCATCATTGAGATAATTTGGCAGACCTCCAATGAAGAGTTTATGAGGGGAGTCCGGCACAACTGTGGACACAACACCTAAAAAACAAAACACATCAAGATTTGAATACCCTGTACACGACTGACTCAGCCAATGGCGTGACAGCTGATCCCACCCCAAACTTACACCAGTCAAGCTTGTTTTGTTCAGGACTGAAATTCTATTTAATATCGCAGACTTTAAAAAGTCAGAGTGTTATTGAATGTTCTGTAGAGTTTATTACTCAAGTGACATAAAAAACAACAACAAGAGTCCTGACCTGGAACATGAAAAGCAGGCTGTTCAGAGAGGCCGGGCAGAGGGCGATAGTCATGTGGACGTCTGATCTTCAGCGACTGTCCTTGAAAGATAATGCCGTCAAATGCCATGGCCTGAGTGGTTTCATCCACCGATCGAAACTGAGCAAGACAGACAGTCAGCTTCACTCAAGAGCAGCTCTGAGTCTCATTACATAGAAATGTGTTCCTGTGCATCACCGAAAAAATTCTCTCAGTGACTGCTTTCAACCTCATTTTAGAGTCTAGTCTTCCACTTCTGATGTTATTATGTTTTTAAACCAAAGCAAATCTATGTCTCACCTCTAAGAAAGCAAAGTTCTTGTCCTGGTTGATCTGCACAGCGAGCACAGGATTGCTGGGGGCTTGAGACAGTCCTGCGAGTCTCATCTGAGTATTGAAGAAATCAGCCATGGACTCCTAAAACACGAAGACAGGCAGTCCATTCCCACAGAAACACCTGACACAACTCTCTGCATCAAGATACACATTTTATTCTGTAAGACAGACAATGTTAGCTATTATAAAACATATTGGTGTTTTCACGGCTAACTTACAGATGAAAACGCTGATTTATCATTCACGAGAGGATAAATGAGCTGAATAAACAGCAGCTGTCCTGGGACGCTTACCTCAGTGACGCCGAAGGGGATGTTGCCAACATACAGACGCCGTGCTTGTCTGGTCATCTGACTGCCAGCGATGGGCACTTGTGTGGGAGCGACGGTCAAACCAGAGTTAGTGGATGAAGCCAGCAGAGCAATGCTGGGGATCTGTCCGGCAGCTACAGCACACACACAACACAGAAAATACCATCATCTCATTGCTTGCACTCAGAAAGTGTTTAGGCATAAGTTTAAGATATTAAGTTATTGCATTTAAAATTGCCATTAATTTTAATTACAGACCAATAAACTAAATGTGATGCATATTTGTCAGTTATACAGAAATAAATCATGAAAGACTGCTGTGCTACTGTAGTACAAATACAAACTGAATGAGTTTATTTACATGTTTATTATCAATAAATCTAGCTGTCTTTAATCTTATACATATTAACTGAATATTGTTTCTTTCACAGCAATAATTAACTATACTCATACTGTACCTTTAAACAAATAAATCTAATTATTTTTTTTAATGAACAGACTTGTGCTGATTCTAAGAAAGTCAAATAAATTTTGAGAATATGATTGTTTAATAAATTCAGGTAATGACAATAGATAGTAATAACATACAGAATGCCAAACATATGAATCTGACCTGTTATGTTTAATTTATGTTTGATTGACAAATATGCATCACATAGTTCAGTCAAAAACTAGTCAAAACCATTTAGGCCTAAATTTAATTTAATATTATTAATATTTGATTTTTGAGTGGTGTACTGTAGTTTATGACACACAAACACTATGCTGTTAATTTCAGTAAAACACAAAAGGAGTATTTTTTCATTCAAATGTTGCATGGATAAGAAGTTTTGTATTTTATAGATAATAATCACCTTATATGAGTGCGTAACAACTGCGACAAGATAAAGAACACAACATTATCAGCTAATTTACTTCAGATTTAATGTGGCATTTCAGAAAAAGCATAATCTGAACTTTTTTCAATAATTATTGTAACTAGAAAACATATTGTGACATTCACTGTTGAAACATGCGAGTATGAGGGGTTATACAGTCTGCCCAAAAAAGTGAATTACAGTTAAGTGACAAGGTTATTCTTTCATAGGCATTTAAACAAGCCTTGAAAATAAAATCTACATTGAGGTGTTTTAGGTTTAATGTATCCGTTTCTTTCCGCACACTTTTTGCACCTGCCCTCAGTGCTGTGTTGAATTTCTTCTGCATATGTTTGTGTGAGATCAGGACAAAAGAACAAACAGAAAGAGCAGTGATCCAGACATGTACTGTTACTATGAGAGCTAATTACCCATACTGCACCTTGCATGGCTTTGTACTGCATTGTAGTGATGTGCTCAAAGCCTGGAGGGGGAACGTCCCAATACTTGCATACCTTTTTCTTTCTTGTTCGGCGTGGAGAACAGCTGAGAACCAATTAAAACAATCAGAGCCTAGAAAAGATCAAAACTATAGAATACCCAAGACGTGTCACTCGTACAGTTTTGACTCAAGAAAAATACAATTTGAGCAGAATAAACTACATTTATAAACCCGTTGTTTATGTATTTATAATTTTTGCGAACAGTTCTAGAGAATTTGATGTTTCCCCTTCAAAGAGATAGCAGCTGCACTTAGATGCTTGAGAGCTCTTTCAAAGATGGCCACTGAGTGACATGACTTGTCTTAAAGAGACTTGGAGAGGATGCTGCAAACTTCAACAGCAGACAACACCGCTTTTACAAGTTCTACAGTCACCTGTGTTTCTGATCTCTGGAGCTGCTCCTGTGATCTCGGCTCTTCTGCTCTCGACTGCGGCTGTGCTTTCCTCTGCTGCGACTGCTTCTGTCTTTACTCCAGCTGCGCCGCTTCTTACTGCGACTCCTTCTCTTGTGCCTCTCCCGCTCACGCTCTGATGAGTAACGTTACATTGAGAAGTCAACAGCACAGTCATATAGGGATGAGGTTACCAGGATGCTGCCATGCAGTTCCTGGGGTGTTCTGAGCTGTCGTCATCTGTGCTTTTAAAACAATGCTTTAAAACGTTTGTGTATCATTTGTTTTAAACCAGTGGTTTGGAGGGTGTATCAGACTGACAAAGTAGAAAGATTTAAGTAAACGAGGCTTTGTTACGTCACAAATGTTTCAAAATTGCAACGGTTCACTGTTGAGGGGCGATGATCTCTGTGAAGCCCTGAATTATGTACATTTACTGAGATGGCCCCTAGTGGTGACTCACTAAACCAGAGTCTATGGCAGATATTTGTGTAAATAAAAGAAAGAGCAGGTCCTTTTCGGCCTGATTATCCAAGCTCTACATAAAACAAAAACAATAGAAAATTCACAACTTAAAAACAATACCTTTTATACATGAATTAATATTTACTGGTATCAGATGATTTGTTTATCGCATTTGATACATTATACTTAATAAAATGATTGCAGTGGGTTTGTAAAAGTTGTTTTTCTGCATGTTTTGTCCAGCTGGAGTCACTAGCGTGTGGTGTTTCGAGTTTCAAAATAGTAAATCGTTTTGCAAAGCACTTGGTTCGATTGATTTAAAGCTTTAAAAAGATTGGTTTCTCCCATCACTAGTTGTAGTTATTGAAATATGTTGCTGTTCTGGGAGGCTGATGAATAAATCACACCAAAACAGCCCCTAAGCATGATATTCTGTTCTATAGATATGAATTGAGTTCATCCTTTGATTGAACTCTATGAGATTCACTTGTTTTATGCTTTACTTATTAAAACAAAGTGATTGTTTATAACATTATAACATACTAATATTTTAATATGACTTTTCGGGCCACTGTGAAGGCTTTAAATGTGTGGCAAATATTGTACAGTGCTGTGTAATGTAATAATAAGGCAAAGAAACGCATCCTTTAATCTTTAATATGTGTGCTCTTATGTTTAAATGCATGTAAGTGACAGATGACAACACTGCAAACTGTTTAAATGTATGTTAAGAATAAAAATAAATAACGTTAAGTGAATGCAAAATGTCTGTTTTAACTCAGCAGCCTGGTGACAGTTCATCATATTTTCATCATTCATCGCTGTTGTTTGCATGAGGGGCATGAAGTCTAACAGACTGACAGTCAGGAGATGTCTTTACTGTACATTACCTTGTCGATTCTCGTTCAGCTGTTTCTCGAACTCCTCGAAGTCAGACATGATCAGACCCGACGGAGCAGGCGGTCATATGAGCAATAATAACTAATAGACACAGCCGTTGCACTGATGACGAGCTCTGCGGGGCTTCCGCTTGCGCATCTGATGGCGGTGACGCGATGACACCATGAAGATGAGTTTCTTTAGGAAATCAATCCCATTTGATCAGAGACAAGAACGCTTCTCTCTGCAGGTCTGGCGTGTGGGCGGGTCTAATCGCCGTGGGCGTGTACTGCGGTAATTCTGATTTGCCGAGACTGCTGTTACAGTTACAAGTGGGAACGCGCCTTGCGATTGGTTTACTATTTTGTTACTTCCAAGCAGGAAGACAGACATAATTATAGCTGTTTATCTACACAAACTGACGTTTTAATATTAGGTAAAGAATATAACTCATTTGTGGACATGCTGTTTCCATACCAGTTAATTATATAAAACCTAATTTAAACATTAAATGTGTGCTAATTATTATTAAAGATTAACACCTTTCATTTGTAATAGACAAACTAAATGTCATTTTAAAAGTTTGGGCATAGCCAAAAAATAAACGTGTAATTTCAACCCCAAATAGAAAGATTTAAGTTGTTGCAAGAAGACTTGACCTCGAGAGATAGAGATAAATAGTGGGGTCTTTGGTTATCTTTGACAAAAAGTCTAAAATAAAAGTCTGCTTTATAGGCCATCTGGATTCTGAAATTTTGTGATCTGTCCTTTTTTGTTGATGTTAGCTGATACTGAAAGCAAAAATATTTTATGTACAAAATTATAAGAAACACTTTGTTATATTAAACACTGGTTAGAGAAAAGAAAAAAAAAAGCAAAACAATCATTCAAATGGTTATATTAAGAATATGGCATTTTCCTAGAGGTAAAAACTATAAGAAGATTAAAATAATAATAATATTAATAAAATTAACAAATACTCACATGATCAAAGTTGACTGCTAAACTTTTTCTTTTAGTGAATAAGGATTTAAAGGGAAATAAAGGAAAACGTGTAGGATTTACTTCCTATTTTCGGCAAGAAATTGTTTGTAAATTTCACAATTAATCACGAAGAAACAGCAAGTACTCCACGTGAAAATCTTAAGTAGAAAGACTGAAATACTATGTTGTACGACATACTCCAGTAATCTTTGTTTAATTACAAATAATATTGGACAATATAATTCAGAAAGAGTGGTGAGATGCATCCCTCAAAAAGAGGAAAGTTTTTGGTATGATAAATAAAAAGTCTAGTGATGTGATCCTTAAAAATTTTGATTTTCTTCCAGTTGTTCTCAAAGTTTTGTTCATATAAGAGTAATTAATTTACTGGAGCTTGCTGAGTTCATATGAAAGACTCAAGCTACTTTAAGCTGTTCTTCCAGAAACTCAACAACAGTTTCTCCGGCTGCTATGTATACAGCACAGGACAGCTTCAGCTGTGTGCTAATAAAAGCACTCAAACCCTGCAGTATTGCTATTTGTGTGTGCATGTGTTCAGAGCTGTGCAGTGAGCAGATGCCTAATGCTAATAAAACAGACGTTTACATCCAGAGCTGCTATAGACTCATGTAAGAGGTGAGTAATAACAGATAATATAACAGAGCACTGTCTAGTTGTGTGGACTGTTGTGTAGATTTGTTGTTCTGTTTTATTTTTTAAAAAATAGAGTCCTCTCTAGTTTTATTTTAATTCAATAATTATTTAATTTGAGCTAATCTTATGGGGCAGTTTCCCGAACAGGGTTTAAGACTAGTCCTAGATTAAAATAAATCTTAAGAGCTGTCTAAACTGGAAAAGGCTTGCACTGAGATATCTTAAAATACATTATTGCCAGATAATGTTTTTAAATGTCCTAAACTAGAAAAGGTCTAGTCCTGGCTTAATCTAATTCCTATCCGGGAAACCGGACCATGGTGTTCAGTTATAATCAGTTTCATATAATCTGTCCAGTTTTAACAGCTGAGCTCAGAATCAGTGAAAACTGTTTGAAAGTTGATGTGAAGTCAACTCTATAATGCTTTATAAATGACATTAATTCTTCTTCACCTATCTTTTTTCCCTTATTGTTTAAGGTCTAACATTACTGAAGCAACATGAGTATAAGTGACATTATGGTAATAAACGAGTGAGCCGATTGAATCTTCTGTCACTGTTTACTCAATGTTGTTCCAAACCTGTATGACTTATATCACCAGCAGATACACAATTCAAGTCAAATGATCTACATTGATGATGTTTCTTTTGGAGTCCTTGGTTGTAATACAACTCCTTTTTGTGGAAAACAGTAGGACATTCATCAAAAATGTATAGAATTTGAGTTTCACAGAAGAAAGTCATCCTGTTTTGAAATGACATTGAAACGAGCAGATGACAAAATCCTTTTCATTATCTCTAAATATTCCAGTAAGCAGCTTTACTGTATTTGTATTGTTTTTCTGTTTGAATGTGTTGTTCAGAAGCTGGATGTGAGCTCAGTTTGGCTGCTGCTCTCAGTGCTGGTGCTCTCTGCTGTCTTTTATCTCTTCAGTCTGATTCTCAGACACTTAGTCAAGACAACTGTGAGAAACAAAGTGCTGCTGATCACAGATTCACTCTCAACACTCGGACAAGGTGCTGCTCGACTGGATCATTGCTGTCATACATATCTATGTATCACAAACATGTACATAAACATGTAGTGCAGGATAGGAACAGGCTGGTCTTCTCTATAATAAATGCCCTCGTGAGAATATGATGAAGAATGATGATTGTTGTTTAGACTAAGTTAATATTGTGATCATTTTAGAGTGTGCAAAACTCTTTCATTCTGGAGGAGCCAGACTGATCCTGTGTGGAAGTAACTGGGAAAAGTTGGAGACTCAAGCTGAGAGGCTGATGCGTGAATCAGATCCAACACTTGTGAGTGCAGAAACAATACGACTGAAGACTGTTTGAAACATTTAGATTTCAGTTCTGTGTAACTTTACCTCTCAGACATTTCCACCCAAACTAGTGGAGCTGGACTTCAGTGACATAAAGAGCGTTCCTGAGGTGATCTCTGAGGTCCTGAACTGTTACGGCTGTCTGGATGTTCTCATCTTCAACAGCAGCATGAAGGTGAAGGCTCCTGTTCAGTGTCTTTCCCTCGAGATGGACAGGATCATCATGGATGTCAACTACTTTGGGCCGATCACGCTGCTTAAAGGTAAAACACCAAAGTATTTCTATCATGAACTCTTTTAATAGTTTTAGCATGTTCATGGATATGACAATGTTCATGTATTTTTGTTCTGATGGACTGGATCTGCTTCCCTGCTGCAGACCAAGTATTGCTATTTCCAATAGATCCATACAGACACCCTGCTGTGAACTTGAAGATATGTTCATAAATGTCCCGTAGCAGTTAGACAGCTGGAGCTGGGGGAGGGTTTCACAAGGACCAGCTTACTGAAGATACAAGAAAAAAAAAAAAAACGGGTCAATCAGCTTGTACCGTGTAGTAAACGATGTGACCTGTCAGTCTGTGCCATTAGTTTCATGACTGAACTGTATATATTTATCATCACAGGTGTTCTCCCGTCACTGATCTCCAGAAGAACAGGCCACATTCTTCTAGTCAACAGCATTCAGGGGAAGCTGACGGTTCCCTTCCGGGCCTCCTGTGAGTTTTTGTGACTAGTTTACCTTCATGTTGCTGAATATGAAAATAAATGTTCATAACACTAATCAACAGTAAAGAATATATCACAATATCTTGAATATTTAGAGTCAGTGTAAGATGTTCTGTGTCGCTCAGATGCTGCCTCCAAACACGCCGTTCAGGCTTTCTTTGATTGTCTGCGGGCTGAGGTTCAGGAATATGGGATCACCATCAGCACCATCAACCACACCTTCATAAAACCTCCCAGCACAATCTCAGAAGAAATCACAGCAAAGTGGACAGGTGAGTTAACTACACTCATATGATCATAGTGCCTTTGCCCTTGGTTTGTAGCTCATAACATCTTATGTGTTTGTTCACTAAATTGTCCTGGTCCTTCTGATTGGACACTGGCTGGAAACAGCAGACCTCAAACCCAAGTCTGCTGGTGTGACTCCTAAAGAGATGGCCACTGAGCTCCTGAAGACTCTGAGCAGCAAGAAGAAGGAGGTTTTGATGGCCTGCTCCATCTCTAAAGCTGCTCTCTATGTCAGATCTCTCTTTCCCAACGTGTTCTTCTCCATCATGGCAGCAGGAGTCAGAAACACTGCAGCTGTGGAGACGCCTGAGGACTAAAGGACAGGCTTTTATTAGAGCTTGTCTACATTGTATATCGTTAAGGAATATTTCACCATGCTGCAGTATTAGAAGAAAATATTAAATCAGTATGAATGTGGATTTGCTGTGACTGCTCTTGTTTGGAGAAAAAGATAAACCTCAAATCAGTCAAATCATCAAATGTAATATTTAAATATGGTCACATGAGGATCTAAGGCGGTAGTTAGTGTTGGTCAGATGAGACAAATAAATATAATCTTTTGGCGCCCTCTGCTGTTATTATTCTACACTGTGGTGACGTCATATCATGGCGCGCTACATATCGTCTCAAAGCTGCATCTGTCGCTTCACTCAAGGATATAAAAACAGTCAGCCTCTCAGCAGATACAAATGTTGTGGATTCACCAACTTCTCGAATACAAATGTGATCCACGACAGAAAGAATCAGCGTTTCACAGTTCCTCTCGACTGCGGTGGTGAGAGAAAATAACTTCATTCAGATGTTGTCTCAAAACTCAGTGAGCTGCTTATTTTGCTGTAGACACAATCTCTGACTATAAACACAGATGATTCACAACACATTAATCACTAGGCGTGCAGTTCTATGTGTATGAGACTGAGACAGACTGTAAACTTAATATACATTTCATACGATTTTATGTCAATAATAACAACAACACTATTAATAATAATGTCTCTGGTGTGAATCAGGATCAGTGAGAGCAGAACTAAAGTACACCATCAGTGATGATCAGGTGGAGTTGATCTCTACACAGGTGCCTGAATCACACAGGGGTAAAGGTGTAGCAGCTCACCTGGCGAAGGTGAAATCCATCTTCATCTTCCTCAGTTCTTCATGTTCTGCTGTTTACTGTAATTCAGAAACTTATTTCTTATATGTCCCTTTAGGCTGCTCTGGATTTCGTTGTTGAAGAAAATATGACGGCGAGGATATCCTGTTGGTACATTAGAAAATATGTAGATGAAAATCAACATCTTGGATATCGAGCTTATATTGAAAATAAATAAAGGCAGAATTAAACAAGATCTTAACAGAAGATTTTACATACTTACCTCTTTTACCTGAGTCCTGTCAGAGCTTACGAGTAAAAGATGTAGCCTGCAAACAAACGATCAAATTATAATCTTATAGGACTTTTTATATTTAAAAATGTAATTTGACACATTTTATTGCAGGAGTAGCCTACATCAAAAACATCAGAAAGGTGTCTAAGTGCTCTAATTCACTCGTCAATTTATCTATAAGTTAGTAATGTGAGTTAGATTTTTGACAACAACAAATAAATGTACTGATTTAATTTTAAACAGTCAGATGATCTGTGATTTATATTATGTGTATTTTTTTTTCAAATAATTTATTTACACCTGCTGTATGTAGCAAGTAGCATACATTTTTTAGGTAAGTGGTTGCAATCCATTTATTTCAGCTATATTTAAAAACAAAAAATTGTTAAAAGTTAGTCAACTAAAATAGTTTATTTAAATGTAGATGAAATTAATTGATTGCAACCACTTAGTTAATACACTTAATAGCAAAAAAACTGAATGAACAAAATAGAATTGAGGCTTATGTTATGAGAGGCTATAAGGCTTTTTTGTTCTTAGACAACTGGATTAATGAAAGATTTTGCTCAAATTCTTAAAAAAAACAAAAAAGGTAGATCTCTGTACATTTTCATATGTGAAACTTTGCATGAAGCAAAATCAGATTCACTACATAAAACATTCATTATAAATGTTACTAATGAAACTCAAAACATCTTGCCAAAATCTATTTGTAACTGGGCAGTTTTCCAAAAGAGATGAACAATAGTTTCTGTAGCAGCACGCAGCCGGGATTCCTACGTCATCGTGTTATTTCTGAACCTCTGTCAGAACAGAAGCTACTCCTCAGACAACTAGACGCCATTTCGGTCGATTCGAAATCAACGATGTCTTCAAATGTTACGGTAAGTGATAGCTGTAGTATCAGAAAGGGCATTTTTGCTAAGTTTGCGAACTTGCAAAACTAAACGCACTGTAAGTTGAAGTCAAACACGGTAAAGTAGTGCAGCGCGGTTTGGACAGTTTCCTGCTCGGCCTGTCATTCTTCCTGATTGTAAATCAACACTGTCCGTTATATTCTCCGTTTTTTTTTGTCACAAACTCGAGCCAAACCAACTCGGAAATCATGGTAGGCGTACTCGAATCAAGTAGGCTAACGTTACTTGCGTTAAAGTACAAATACCCTAACCTAGTAAAATAATGCTCAAGTGTTTGCCCAGCAAACAAAACACAACAAAGTTGTAAAAACTTTTTTTTACCACTCCGTGAAAAGGTTGTGACTACTACTAATAAGGGACAACACACATTTAGTTACTCCACTCACTGTATTTATTCTCAAAACAAGAAATATAACATGGGTAGTTAACAGAAAAAAATTCTAATCAAGAAAAATGCATATTTATATAAATTAGCAAAACAAAATGGTATCAATTAGAACATAATTATGCAATGACTGGAAAATGTAAATATGAGCACACAGTCCCATAAATTTCAGTGCATAAATCTAATAAAAAAACAAAAAACAGCATTTCTTTTGTAAATTTTAACTAATTTGATTACAACAAGCTACAGGTAATTTTATTGCGCTTACATAATAATCATAATGCAATCTTTTTACTTGTTTGCACTAAAATTAATGCTAATATTATGTTTTAACACAAATTACAGATTGAAAAAAATATTGCTTTAGCCATTTTTCAGTGCTTTTATTGCAGGTTACATTGTTATGCCTGTAGATGGCAGTGAGGGACTGTCTTAATGTGTTAGTCAATAGACCATTCATTCAGTTGGTGAATTCTGTGATCCACCAAATTATATGACTCTAGTACTGAGAGTAGGTTAGGAGCATAAAAAAAACATAATTATTATAGTATTCCATGGTTACCACAAATTAACCCATGGTTTTGCTACAAAAAGAGCATTGGTTTAACTAGGGTTATACCCTTTGATTGTGAAGTGCATTGGGTGTCCAGCAACACACAAAGTGCCATATAAATGCATATTCACATTCATTCACACAGGATATAAAAACTATATCATCATCATCAGAAGAACCAATTTAGCAAACAGACACAATTTTAGACAAAAGGCTAAAGGTGACATTTTCTTTATAAATCCCTGATGGCTGACAATGTGATAAAACTTTCTGCACAGTGACCGTGTGAATACAGCTCCATCCATACACAACATCTACAAGAATCCAGCAGTCTTAGCAGTTCTGATGGTACTACATTAAAGAAAACATTGACAAAACTATTTTAAATGCCAAATTATAACAAAATTAGGTTAGTAAAATACTTCACAATATTCAGTCATTCATCAGCAATATATGAAGAACATTCATTTCACAGTCAACAGGTCTGGTGGCCTTTCCTGCAGTCAGCACACTAACTGCACGCTCCCTCAGAACAGAATCAAACACCTTTAATTAACTGATCATCAGCTAGAGTAAACACCAGTTTGCTGGTCTGGAGCCTTCAGGTGTGTGTTAACACAATGCCAAAGAGGAAAAACATCAGCAATGATCTAAGAAATGCAATTGTTGCTGCATCAGTCTGGGAAGGGAAACAAGGCCATTACCAAACAATTTGAAGTCTATCATTCTACAGTGAGGTAGTTTATTCAGAAGTGAAAGACATTCAGAACAGACACCAATCCTCCTATAGGTTTGCAAAGTTGCATCTTCTAGAAAATGTCCTTTTAACAGACAAGACCAAAGTAGAGATATTTGGCCAGAAAGCACAGCAGCACATTTAGTTGAAATCCTAAAGAGCACATCAGCGCAAACACTTCGTACCAAAAGTCACACATGCTGGTGTAGGGCTGATGATTGTGGGCTTGTTTTGTCGACACAGGACCTGGGCACCTCACAATCACTGAGTCAACCATGATCTCCTCTGTATAGTGAGTCAAATGTGAGGACATTCATCCATCAGCTGAAGCTTGGTCAAGATTGGGTGATGGAACAGAACAAACCATGGGAGTTAATAGGGTGTACTAACTTTTTCACATGACTGTAAATGAAATGAAACACAATTTACTGCTTTTCAGCTCAGAAACGACAGAGTGAAAGTATAGCTCAATGAAAATAAATACATTTGCCTTTGTCAGTTGTATTATGTTTATTACCCCCCCCCCCCCCTTACAACCACGAGGACGTCATACGTCAATTTGCATATTTATTACGTCAGTGCGTCAT